>JAPYZB010006362.1:0-18404 GCA_030522745.1 Eupelmus kiefferi | reverse complement strand
TTTATGATTTTAAGGACAGGCTACAACAATTTTCAACATATTTTTTACAATCCCTACTTTAGAAAAAAAAATATTAAATTTTTTCTATGCAGTTCCTTGCTATTTGAAGTACTAGTTGTAGCTAGAACATTGCTGTTTTAACTATGAATAGAAGCGCTTTATAATAAAAAATATAATAAAAGAAAAACGTTCTTAAAAATTTGAATTGTAAAGCTAGTCGGGTAAAAAAAAAATTCTAGTTATTACTTTACTAGTTATTTGTACTATTATAGTTATTTATACTCTTGGGCGAGCTTTGTGATTACGTTTGATCTTCGCTTTGCTCGCAGGCCTCAGCCTTATACTCTCCCACGATGAAAACATAACCTTCTCAAACTTAATCACGCAAGGCTCGTCGGTGGTACTTAAAATATTTTTCATCCCTGGAGGAGGTATTCGGATTCTTAAGTGCTTTATCTACAAATAGGTAGGTTACGACAATTATAGGTATACTGATTTCATTGTACTATCCGTTTTGCGAACATTTGCCCTGTGTGATAAGTCGAGCTGATCTGTATTGAACTCAATAAATTAGCCTCTTAGGCTGCAATAGCTCAATGCCATTTCACACTAGGAGTCCTTGCGCGTACGCCAAATATTTACCGATTTAGGGCCCTCTGCGCGTAAGAACCCAAATATATTCTCCTGGGATAAAAAAAAATATAGAAGCATTCAAGTTCTTACGTGTAACTATGCATCAAAACCACTGCTAAGCTTTCTATTCCTTTCTCTTTAAGCTTCCTTAAATCATTTTTTAATTGCTCTTCGTTCAACTCTTCAGTTATAAAAAGGTCCTCTCCGGTTGAACCTTTGACTCTATTCCATGAATTTTTCGACAACTCGCATTTTTCTGGCAATGCAGGTATAACTCGAGATTTTACTTCTACCACTTCGGCGTAAAGAACATCCGGCGTAACAACTTCCTGAGTAATAACATTTATATTATAGGGATATTTCCTTAATTAATTTGGCGATGAAAAAATGAATTTTTTAAAAATATTAAATTATTAATTATTTTAAATTATTGAAATTAATGTATGCACATTTTTAATTATATAATAGGGAAATAATATATTTGCTGATACATACATAATTTATTACCTCACTGTAGTGCCATTTTTAGCGTTTGTACTCCAGTCCTAATTTATTACTTAGATTAAGCAGATATGAATGTATAGTGTGTCTAAATTATGTTTTATTTCTACACCTAGGATAAGTTTTACTTTTATGTTTTTTGAAACACCTTCAACAAGGTCTTTTAGGATCAGAAGATTTTAATATGTCGATGATTTTGAATCACTTATATTTTATTTTATGATTTACTTTACTTTACTCATTTAATTGATAGATATAAGTAAATTTATAACAAAGTGATATATTAGTATATATCAATAATAGATTACGTTTGAATTGTTACATAGATATATATGCACTAGCTCACGTAATAGACATGAAATGTCATTTGCTAACTGCCACTCTTCTTTTATTCTATTTTACAACTTGTATTACTATTTTTACTAAATTGTGCAATAGTAAATTATATTTATCTATAGATAATTTAAAAAGATTGTAAGTTTAAAAAAGATTTTATAAATCTATAAATTTAAATATTCAACTCGGACGCCAATAAAAATATTTTTCACTATACCCTGGCCGAAAGTACCATTTTCGCTCCCGGAGGTAAAATGGCAACCCCATAGCACATGTAAATTGCCACCCGAGCCGAAGGCGAGGGTGGCAATTTACATGTGCTATGGACTCGCCAATTCTTTACCGCCCTAGATGCGTAATATACTAATATTACAATATTTTATTTCCATTTTAATAATAATGGCGACTTATTTCTCCGAAAAAGCACACGAAAAGTGATGTATTATTCCCGAAACTCTCGAGATAAGAACCATTTCTACCCCTCCTGGGTCATTACTTCATTGCTAGTAGTCATTATTACCTTGCTAGCATTTTTATTACAAAAAATTTAAATATTATTTTCGAAAAAAGGTTGTGAATTTTTCAAAACAAATAAGTAGTCACAGTTAAAGTGAGAATAAAGTATTAAATGCACCTCGGGAGTAAAGTCGATTATTTCCTCGCGTGATTATTGTAGCAGCAAACCATCCTCGCGAATGAGATATGATTTTAATCCCTTGATGCATAATGGACCATTAAGTGCTTCTTCGACGAAAAGCTTTTTTACTCTCAATCGACTAAATGTTACTTTATTTTTGAGTCAAAAATGACCGAATTTATTTTTTAGATTGCACCTCTCTTGTTTTAATAATTCAAATCATATATTTTTTTTCTTGTTTTTCACATAATGAAAAAAAAATTAAATATAATATCACCAAAAATTATAAATGGAAATTGATTTTTATGAAATTGATAATCGTATAAGATATTTAATTAAATGGAAAGATTTAAGATTATTAAATATACTTACGAGATCAAATATATTGGGTCGAGCCTGATTTCCTATATACAACAAATCCTTGAAACCTTCATTTATTAAGAGTGCCATTTTAGCACCTTTCCTTTCTAGCAACGCATTGGTCGCCACTGTCGTTCCCATTCTTATCCATGCAATTTTTGAGGTATCAATTTTACCATTGATTGGTACTCCAGTTTCCTATTTAATTAATTAAATATTTTTTTGTCATAAAAGCTGAATTACTCGAATATATTCTTGCAAAAGAATTTATTAAAATAAAAAATAGTGTTCTTCGATGAACTAATATAAACTTTTAAACCTTTATTTATACCTTTAAAAACATCTTAGAGGTATTTAAATTAATTATATTGGTTTGTTAACGGGATTCAAAAATCCTATTATTACCGACTATGCAGATTATATAGTTTTTTTTACTATTATAAGCAAAATATATTTCAATATAAGTAAATCGAAAATGAGTTACCTTCTGGAATGATATATTCTATTATTATGCAAAATTTCAAACTAATACTCTGCTCTCTCTCTCTCTCTCTCTCTCTCTCTCTCTCTCTCTCTCTCTCATGCATAAATAAATGCGTTGTTATTATGATTTGAGATTTCGCTCAGTGGTAGGTAGTTACAGAAGGAAGGGCAACGTGGTTTTGATTTTGCACATTTCATAATTTATTTATACAATTATAAATATTTTTCTAGCAGTTATTTACAATATTTTGACGGTCGGTAAAAATTACTAATTATTTATTAATTGATTTATTTTATTATATACATGGACTATATTCTTTTAAATAAATTTATATGATTGTTGCGCTTATGTAGATGTAAAGATGTATTTTAAATATTATATTAATTAAGAAGCTTGATTCACATCGAGGGATTCTTTTTGAAAAAAAAAGAATTTTCTTTTTAAATCGAATTAAACTATTATTAGAAAAATATATATTTTACCCTTTTTGATGACTAGGAAGCCATTTCATGTTATAGAAAAAGAAACCGTTTAGTTTTAATTTATTTAAAACAAGTTTCAATTTTCTAAAAAAATAACAATTATTATATCATACAATATAAGATCATTTCCCATAAACTATGTTTCAATTAAATTGATTGGTATTACCTGTTCCAATATACGACGAATTCCTTCTCGAGGCGCATCATCGTAATTTGCCGGGTCCACTGACAAAAGTTTCATGACTCTAATTTTATTTCCTGGACATTTAGCATAAACATCCGTAAAAGTTCCACCTCGATCAATAGCAAAGCGAAAACGATTATCAGACATTTTTAATTTCCCTGTAAATTAAAGAATATCTTTTAAAAATTAGCTTTATATTGAATGAAAATATTAAGTTATATTTATTCATAAAAATATTGAGTAATATTGCATAATGAAATTACAGCGTCTTCTTAAAACATTTTTATCAGACTTCAAATAAAGCAGAGCCCAAATGGTAGTCACGAATCTGATATCATGTCTCTGAAGTAAAAGATAATATGTGTTATAACTTGTTTTTAATTACACATGGAACTTAGATTTGGAATTCTTTTCGCTCAAATGATTTAATTTTATATCTATCATTACAGAAATTACATAATGTAAAAAATACAATGCAATCTTTTTAATTAGACACATAAAGTGTTATCGAGACTTATTAAATGAATATGTTTTTTGCGTGTTGATAAATGTATTTTTTATAATTAGAACAATTGAAATATGTAATTATATGTTTAAGCAATTTATGTCTTAATTTTTATTATTATATTATGTAAATATTTTTATGTACTATAAAAGTTAATCTTTTATATATACTACTTTATATAGTTATTGTTATTTAAAAGAATGCTTATTTAAAAGAAGTAATGTTTATATGGATGCGATTCAATTTATCTCTGACATATTTTCAATAGTTTTATATCTTGAATTGCTGATAAATATAGCTAATATCTTGCAAATTTCAAATCGTAATTTTTTGAATTTTAATTAATTAAAATCATTTTTAATATATATCCAGAATGAAATTTTTAAATTTTGTTTAAATTATTCAATATAGTAGCAAATTGAAGTAAACAAATTGAAAGTGATTAATAGACTATGTTATTATAGAGAGATATGAGATTTAATTGTTTTGTACATTTTTTATATTTTTAAGAAAAATAAAATTGTATTTTTCTGTTTTCTTTAGGGCTCATTGACAGATCTTTTTTTGGAGAAAGTTATCACATAGAAAATAATTTAAAGATTGCTCTAATCACAAAGAAATAGTACAATTTACTATAATTCTAGTTTTTATTGCTAGAATTTTTCTTACTAGAGATTCTGATTGTTCGATCATCACAGAGCATTTTTCTCAGTACGTACATGGCTACACATGATTTTTTCTGAATGTTTGCTAATCGTGTGCCAAACTGGCAACGCCGTGAACATAGTCTATAATATAGGAAAGTCGTCAGTTGAGAAAAGGGATTCTAATCAATCATCAATTTCATGTCCTATGATACAAATTTGTAAAGATGTAACTACTCTCAATATTACAAGGAAATGTATACATTATACTTTACGTATAATATTTTACGTATGTATAAATTTTAAAATACTCAAAAGAAAAATGTTAAACATTAACGTTTATTAATAATTGATTTAATAATAAATATTTAATATGTACACTATTTAAACAATTTTTTATGAAATATAATTATATTTCTAAATTATCCTACGAAAATATTGATAAGACATTACAGTTTTAAAATAACTTTTGAATAAATTACTTTTGAAATTGATTTTGCATAAATTACGTTTGTACGCAGCGAATTAGAATCACAGAGATTTGTCATAGAACATGATGGTGAATGATGATTGCAAACCCTTTCAAAAACTGATGATTTTCTTATCTGTAGTCTTAGATGATTCTCTTAACTGTAGTCGAGTGTACTTATCAAATCTTAAATTATTGATAATCAATGTCTTTATTTAATTAACAAGGTATTCCTACCTAATACCGCGCATCTAAGAAATAATAAATGTATTTATTCACCACATTAACATTTTCTGACAAACGGGAAAGCATTTTAAAGCTTGAAAAAAGAGCTTTAATTATTTAAAAAAGTTGTATTTTTCAAGAAAGAAAAAATTGTGTATCTGATTCTTTGCTCTCTTAATTCATTAATTTTAAGCCTCAAAATTTACGTTACATCATTGTCTAGATAACATTATTTATTAAAAAAAATTTAAATAATGAATAATCATTGTTTTTTCTAGTTAAAAAATTAGTATTATTTATTTTTTAAAATTATAATAAAATAACGTTTGACTCAAATTTATCTAACGATTCTTTATAACAAATTTTTTTTAGAATATTTATGTAATTACTTTTTATTAAGGTTAAGTGAAAGGGTAAGGTAAGAAATCTTTACAGAATATTAAAGGAAGGACCAAAAATTATGTCAAAAACATTAATTAGATCATTTGAGAAAAATTTTTTCCTATAAATTTTATGATTTACAAGTTGATAGAGTTCGTTTATTAGATAAGTTTCATTGACTTTGTAAAACAAAAATTATTCAGGCTGGAATGTCGGTAAGCTCGATAATTTCTATTTTTGATACTAGTATTTTTTTTTTATTTTATACAATTTTGTAACAAAGTTAATAGAACTTCTCTGAAAAAACGGACTCTATTAACTTCTTGTAAAATATACAATCTTAAAAAAAATTTTCGTAAGTGATTTAATTAATGTTTAAGACATCATTTTTTAATTCCCGTATAATATTGCGTAAAAATGTTTATTAAACCCTTTCACATTTCCTTAAATTTTTAATAAAATATAATATTTCATTATAAAACACTGAATCACGAATAAATTTGTGATACGAACATTTAATTTATTTATTTATAATATGGGCAGACACGCATTTGCATTGAATGAAAATCGGTAATCGTAGCATAAAATCCGCTAGACTGAATTTTACACAAAGTAAAAAAGAAATTTAAGAATGAAAAGATGACAAAACAATTTTAATTGCCTTAAAATAACACCAGACTATATTCGAGCAGCGAAAATTAATTTGAAGTGCTCTAGAAAACTCATAAAATTTTTTTAACTTTACCGAAGGACTGAAAACTTTATGTTTTAGCACCTTGAGCGGAATTAGATCGGGGTATCTTATTAATATGAAGGGCCTGTCGGAGCCATATGGTACATGGATCATGTACGTATTTCCAGGTTTTGTATGTGATTATCAATTTCATACCTAATCTGACCAGACAATTCCAACAAATACATGATATATATATAGTAATATTGTACGAAGTATTCCTTAGCAGACAGCGAAAGATTATTATTAAATCTGAGTATTAAGCGGTCTCACATTTCCAGGCTTTCAACGCAATGGTTATTTTTACAATAAATTTGATTATTCAACGAATCAGGTTTTTTTTACAATTCATATGCTATTTTGTGTCAATTGCTAGCGTTATCAGGTCATTAAACGATAATAAGTTTCCAATTAGTTTAATATATAATAAAAAATAATTTATGTATAATATGGCTCCGCCAGCTTCTTAAGCTATCATATTAAACAATAAAACAAAATAATCTCTTATAAACTCTGCTTTACTTATCGGTTAATTGATGTTTCGGCAATAACAAAATATAGTTCTAGAAATCAGCTGATCACATGCACTCACCAGCAGTAGCGCTCTTACACTGTATTTAACTTACCGACGTCGAACGTAAATTCTCAAATATTCCACTGATTACGAGCGCCTCGGCGCGACTAGCTTCTATACCTTAGAGTGGTATTATATACCTAGATACATACAGATAAAATTGATTGGATCATGCGTACTTCATACTTGTGCAGAGTAGTAGTAAATCAGTGACACTCATGCGAGTAGTTGTTTCGCTTGCTTGAGAACCATTGCGATAATAGCTTTAAGCAATAATTTTCAGTTCTATCATATTAATTTTTTTTAAAAAATGTTTTTTTTAAATACACAATTGTATTGGAGAAAATAATTTTAATCATTTAATCAATTTTTAAAACGATCATTAAATTTCTTATATCAACACAATTTTGAAACTACTGTTACTGACAAAGATATAAAACTTAATCTATTTGAAAAATTGAAAAATAATATAAAATTTTAAAAAACATAACGGGCTCTGAAACTCTATTTTTACCGACCGAGTAGACATCTTACATAACTATTAGAAAAATACTTACAAGTAAATGAATATAATGAATTGTAAAAAATTAAATATAGCTACCCTCTGTAAAGGTACACTCTATATCTTTGCAAAATTTCAGATCAATATTTCGAAGAATCTAAGAATAAAGTATTATGAATGGCACTTGTTAATAAGCAATCGAGTTAGCAAACTATTAAAATCATTCAAACTTAAGCATTTGATAGTTGGGAATACTTATCATTAATTATAAGAAATAAAGTTGCAATAATTTATTATTGCTGATTTCAGTTATTTTTATATTATTATTATTAATGTAGCATAATTTTCAACTACATTTTTTGAATCTAACAATCAAACGAAAAGTTAAAAAAATTTTTTTCTTATGATTTTTATACAATTGAAAAGAATTTTGCATTCCTAGATTTTTATGTAAGTAATAAATAATGATATATAATGCGTTAGTATTGTGTAATTTAAATAAAAATTAATAAACCATTTTTAAAAGTATTAATCATATAAAAATTTAATAGCTTGAATATAATTTACAAAGTTTTCATAACTTTATTGGATCTTATCCATTTTCAACAATCACGTACATAAAATTCTGTACTAAAATATTTACTTTAATATGAAGAAAAATATATATATATAATTCTACACTGATTTGTTCGCTAATTTACAGTACACGCTTCATTCGACGCCATACATCCTAAGGTAGCTTTTAGCTCAGCTATAAATTACTTAATCTAGGATATCACTCATGATTCCATATTTTTCTCATATAAAAATTATTACAACATAAAGTCTTTGACAGTCTCGAGACATGACTTAGAGAGCAATTCTGTGCTCTATTATTTGAAAAGAAACTGTTCCAAAATACATAATTTGAAACATCTTTCATTCTTTTAACAAATAAAATTTGATTACTAATTTAGATTTACACAACGTTTATAATCGAACTTTCTCTTGAAGAATATCACTATACAATTCTTCTGTCAATTTTATGTATTTTCCAGATTTTTCTAAAAAATATACAGGATCTTTTATCTGAAAAATTAAAATAGTTATACAAATTCACGTACAGTTTATGCTACAGAAAATATCTTTATTAATTGAAAACAAACCTTTCGAACATCAATACCTTCCTGTTGAAGATCTTTCTTTTTTAACTTGAAAGTACCTAAACATAATAAAATGATAAATATATCACATAGACTGTACTCCGATTTTTTATTTAATCAAGATAAAAATTACCTGTCATAGGAAGATCTGCAAGAACTCGAACGAATAATGGCCTAGCATAAGCTGGTAAAGCTTTTTTAACTCCTTCGGCCAAATCATTTAAGTTTACATTTTGGTCTTGATCATATATAGCTGCCATTCCAGCTTTTCCTTCATTTCCGGGAACCTTAAATAAGAATATTAGTTACATATTTATTTTTAAATTAAAATGAAGCTTTTAATGTTATATAGTAAATATCTGACAAGTCATCTCGGCAGTATTTGCAACTTTTTCACGTAATAATCAGTCTTATACCCAATTTAAAATTTTTTTTAATTATTTCATTGGAATACTCTGTTACAAAAAATGTTACTGGAATTCCAGCTTGGATTTTTATTTGAATTCCTATCTAGATTGGCTGAATTTACATGAATTTGACTAGAAATTGAAATGAGGATTTCTATTCGGTTCTTCAGCTGAAAATCCAGGCTAAAAATCCGCATAGAATTTTTCAACAAAATAATTAGAGGGCTAATCAAAGCATGATAAGAACTATAAATACATAAAAAATTTTAAAAATAATCAGAGCCACACAAAAAAAAATTATTTTGGAAATTAGGTCTCGCTCTTGAAATTATTGATATAATAAATCTAAAGAATATTTTGAGTCCTTAATAGTCACATCTAGGATATTCAGATCATAAAATAATAATAGAAATTTAGTGCTTTTAATAAGATGTTAAATAATGCAAGCACCAATTCCATTTGTATTAAAACAGCTGTGCAATTATTATTATTTAACGAGCTGGGCCCCCCAGGTATGAGTATCAGATAGGCAATGTATTCAGTAGTTTCATTATAATATTAACACTCACAAAAAAAACTGAGTTACGGTTTGAATCATTCGCTAAATTTTTTGTGTTTATCGTTTTTACCATGATTTTATGAGCTCAGCCTCCTAACTATTGATATTAAGAAGACAACAGACCCATTAGATTCGCCGTAAAACTAATAATTTCAACAAAAACGTAGAAATGCAGCTAAAATCGCGCGTCGTACAATTACAATATCTCGTTAATTTTATATAAAAGCACAGAATTCATTTTAATCTTAACAGGAAGTTACAATCGTATAATTTTCATATTTTCATTTTTGAAATATCTCGTCTATAAATAACTGTAAGGATTCCTTTTGCTTGAATAGTTTTCAGCGCATCAAACTTTATTTAAATTAATTTATGCAGTTATAAAACTTTATAAATAGCTTTGTTTGTTAGAGATCGATTTTATTATTCTTATATAATTACCTCAACTCCATAAACAACTGCATCTTTCAAACCAATCACATTGCTAATAACGGCTTCTACCTCGGAGGTGGCAACATTTTCTCCTCGCCATCTGTAAGTCGCAAACTTAAATAAGAATGTTCTCACACTATTAATATGTAACATGTTATAAAATTTTGTTCATATATCTTCTAAGCTAGCTCTGATCAAAAGACACTTTTATTGCTTAGCGTGGTGAAAGTAAGTACTAACTATCTTCTGACGCTGATTAGATATTTTTTTTTATTTTCGTCCTTATTAGACAAAAAAATAGCATACAAAATAATATAGCAAACCTATATCACGAATTTGCCATCCGAGTATATATATATCGCGTTGCATAGCAGACTCAGAGTGTCAACAAAACACTTAAGCGAGTTATTAAACATAATAAATGGTATGTGATGCAAGTCATATAAGATTGATTTTACTTTTGAATTAACAATTAAAACATTAAATTTAATCATTTAAAGCAAAAAAAGCACCTGAAAGTGTCTCCAGTTCTGTCTTTGAAGTAGAAATATCCATATTCGTCCATCTCCAAAAGATCCCCTGCAAGAAATTAAATTGATCAGACTCCAACAATTTGTTGAATAAACAGTTGCACTTTTAAATTCCCAGACTAATGTAAAAATATTAATATTAATCGATAACATCAATGTAGATAAGAATGTTTCATCTTGCATCCATTAAAATTCTTGAAGAATATAAAATATTAAGTACCTGAATTGAATACGCGATCGCCCTTTTTGAAAACATCTCGAATGATCTTCTTTTCGGAGGCTTGCTTATCGACATAGCCACTAAAGTCGTTAACAGCCTTTTTAGGATTAATCTTGCCGACAAAAACACCAGGCTCGCCAGGTTGGCAGAGAATGCATAGACCATCAGAGCCCCGAATTGGTTCACCCGTGGACTCTTCTACCTTTAATAAGGCAACCGGATACAGCGAGCCTGCATAGCGTGGTACAAATCCCACAGCGCCGATTCTATTATCGATGTTAACTATTGAAGAAAAAAAAATTCAATTAGAATTTATTAATCTTTTTAAAATTTATTCTGCAATGAATGATTTACAAATATAATATATAGTGTAAAACTATAGATATATGACATTTTCCACTGTTTTCAATGTTATATATTTGATAAATTTGGACACTCGAAACTGTATAAATAACGCGAATGTGATTTTAAAAATGTTACAACCTTTACTGCTCTTATTTATTATTTATTAATAACAAACAATTTTCAAATGATATTTACTATTAAACGAAAGGAAACAAAAGTAATAGTACATTTCGATACGGGTGTGGAAGGTGATTATTTCCCTCGTGAGACGTTTTTCGCCCCAGCGAAGCGAGGGTGAAAAGTCGGACGAGGCAAATAAATCACCTTACGCCCCAGTATCGAACCGTATTTTATGCCACGAGAGCCGAAAATTCATCTTAAAGTTATGATTTTAAGGTTAGAGTGGCATAAAATTACATTTGTATCTGTAGTAAACTCAGTAGTTACCTAGATTTGAATTTCCTTCTGTGGCACCATAGAATTCACCAATTTGTTTAACTCTAAATCTTTCCACAAACGGATTCCAGATTTGAGGTCGGAGTCCGTTTCCGTACATAAGCCTTACTTTGTGTGAAGTATCGGCCGAGCTCGGAGGTACGGCAAGAAGGTAACGGCATATTTCACCAATGTATTGGGCAACCTGCAATAAATGCATATTATGATAAATATGAATAATTGTTTTATTTTTTATTAACTTATCATCAGATAATCACAAATGATATGCAATGACCCAAGTGCGGTAAAGTGATTTTAGTGAAAATGAAGTGAAAATGAACTTCCCGCACGCCGTGTGGAAATATTACATTTCGATAGAAGTGCTAGAAAGTGATTGCAGCCTCGTGTGGACGAGGTTGAAATCACTTCCTCGCTCATGTATCGAACCGTATTTTTTGATACGACGTGCACAAAGCGAGATTTAGCACACGCTTTGTTGTTCGAGCGTGTGCAAAATCGTGCTTTGCGCACGGAGTATCAAAAATTCATTTATTAGCTCCTTCTTCAGGACTGTTCTGAATTTTAAATAAATATGTATAAAACATTCTCTTTGTAAGTATATACGAGTACAGTAGAAATGAAAGTTACTGATGATTTTAACTTAATTGAATTCATTCTGATTAACGATGAGTGCGGGAGTCGACGGACGTCATCGGTGTTAAGATCGCAATGTCTCGTTTATTCCGAGAAATTACACGTAATTCTTATAATATCAAAATTTTTTTACGATTAGTGATTATGTACAGAAACTAGCTGTATATAAGGCATAGAAACGCTAGCGATCGCTTCGCTTACTTGCCATCAGGGGACACTCGCGCTCTTACAAATTTGAAACTAGTAAATTAGATATGTTCTAGAAATGTTGAATTTTTGAAATCACTTGGAAGCACATCTCAAGAACTTTTAAATAAGAGATACAAAAGTCTTCTACGATATATAGAATATAAGATGTAAAACTACAAAGATTTAATTTATAGTAGTATTTTATAAATATCGAACAGTACCAAATACTAAACCAATTTTATCTAATTATTACTAAGAGAAGATAAGAAAGATAAGTCTTTTTTAGCACACTCTAGCTGAAAGTAATGTATTTATTCTCAATCAGCTAAAAATAAAGTTCTGTTTTATTTTCCTGAAGAAAAAGTGCTTGGCGCATTTGCAATGGTGCAAATCGTACTTTCGCCTAGCGGCTTCGTCTGAAACTAAACTGTCGCATGTTCGCGGAGTGCTTTTTCAGGTAGTTAAAAGATGCAGTATTTTTTCTCAGATATTCTTTTTTCTCCGGGGTATACGAAAAAATCGTAAATTGCATTCAAGAAGTAATACAAGTTATATGCCAGGCGTTTATGCCATGCTCTCTTTTTTCGGGCGCTACTTGCACGCAGGGAGCCCATAACCTATTTTATTTCTTCGTTCCAAAATATACTATATTTGTACGACTAATTTCTCAGCTCTGCAATAACTATTAGTTTTATTATAGTCAAAAAATTCTGATATTTTTTTAAAAGATGAAAATATTATGCGATAGAAATTAATTATTTAACTTATCCCTACTGTGCACTCGTAGTGAACACAATCTGGCCAGAACTTGGAGGCACTAAATTTTCGACGAAGCACAACGGTGATCCCACGAAGAAGAGCTTGGCCAGCGCCAACAATGCCACCGGCAGTATGATAAAGCGGCAGAGAGTCGTAAATACGATCGGATGATTTGAGACCCAGCATTGAATATACGCCGCACGACATCAGCATGTATCTGTTGATATGTTATTCAGTTTAGACCAGTAAGAAAATATGTTTTAACTAAAATATGCAGCAAAAATGGTTTTGAAATGTTTAGAATAAAAAATCTTATATTTAGAAAATTTTTATATGGATGTATATGCGTGGGTGAGTGTGGATGTACGAGTGTTTTTCTGAAGGATCTAGCTACGGAAATTATAATTAAAATCTAAAAGATACAATATATAGTTTAAAACTTTTTCAATTTTAAGTTAAAAATATAAAATGATTTATATAAATTCTTGCAAAATTTTTAGTTGTTTACAAATAATTTCTTCAATGTGACCGATGTTTTCTATCATTGATACAAATTGAATCTTCTTTCTCCCTTTTTAAGCGTAATCAACATTTATCAAAAGTATAGCGGCCCAATTCGACACTTCCGTAAAACTACTAATTACCTCAAATTATTGATGACAGCTGCCTTGGGTAGACCGGTCGTTCCGGATGTGTAGATGTAGATGAGCTTGTCACGCGGGCAGCCCAATGAGAGATCGACGCTAAGTTTCTCTGGCTCGGTGTTTGCCAGTCCAGCAGTCAGGTCAGCAGCATCCTCAAGCAGTTCATCTGATTCCGGATTTTCTGACCACTGGTACAGCGCGAGATCAGGAATCTTATCCTTTATTTCGCGGATGACTGTAATTTTTAAGTTTAGTTTATAAGAGTGTTATAAAGCATTTTTGTAATTCATAAACTAATAAACACTGGTTTTAAAGGCGATTGGGAAAGAATAAAATAGAATATTATGTACCAATGGCGTAAAGTGGACTTTTTAAGGGGCTGCCTTTATAGATGCACAAACCACGTGCCACGTTCCATCTATAAAATTTTTACCGTCCAACATCTATTGATTCATGATCTGTAGCGGAAAGAGAACAGACTTTATCAAATAGATACAGTGTAATAAATATATATCTACTTGATAAAGTCTGTTCTTTTACCACCATAGATTATGAACTACGTAGATACCGGACAATAAAATTTTTCTAGATGGAACATGGTACATGTTAAGAATTTCTATGAAGACAACTTCTTAGACCAAGTCTGAAATTTACTGTACGAGTTTGAGGTAAAGTAGTTCAAGCCAGAGGCGAAAGCGTTTACGTGCCGAAGACGAGAACTACAATTTATTACAGGAGGCCACAAATCTCACAAGCCCTTAGTGCACATCATAGATTTTGTATCTCATGTAATGATTTTCATTTTTTTTTTTTTTTTCATATGAGAGATTATAGTAATCATTTTTAGACACGGCAGCTACTGTTTTATTAGATTTTTACTTACATTTTTATTAATTATAAGTATTAATGATACAATACATGTAAGTATATATGGGAGATTTCACATTAAGTGGGTGAGCAAAAAAATAAAAATTTATCTCTTCCAAATGGTTTTAATAGGTGTCATAAGTACCCAAAAAAATTTCAGTCCTGGATCTTTATTAGTCTCAAAGTTAGAACCTAAGATTTAGCATACGCTTTTTTATTCGCTTTATGCACAAAGTTTATGACAAAACAGCCTTACCATCTTTGAACTCGCTACTGAAAATTACGGCCTTGCAGCTGGCTACCTTGATGCTGTGCACGAGAACATCACCCCGGAGATTGGTGTTAACCAGGGCGGTCACATATCCAGCCTTGCTCAGGCCCAACCAAGTGCCAATGTATTCGACGCGGCTTTCCATTACTAGGGCGATGCTGTCATGCCGCGACATCGGTTGTGGCCGAAAGTAACGCCCGATTCGATTGCTGAAGTCATCCAGCTGATAAGAATAACAAGTAAATGTTATACAAGTTTATTATATGGTTTTTCTTTTATTTTAGGTGTTACTCAGTGCAATTTGATAAAGCGCAATGTGCAATGAACCAGCGTAACAAACTAGTTTAATTTGTCAAGATTTCACTTGAAACTTTCTCTCATGAGGAAAAGGAAGCTGATTCTAGTTTTTAACACTTACGTATGCTTCCCTGCATTTCAAGTTAATATATTTTAAGGAAACAAAAAACCTCATAAGATCTTTCTGGGATACATGAGGAATAAGCTATAACTGAACGTACAGGGAAGCGACAGAGAAATTTATTATTGAGTATGAATTTCTTGTATATATTTAATAATAAACAAAAAATATACTTTTTTTGAACTTTTGTTTATTATTAAAGCTTTTTTAAAGTGGTAGCATTTTTAATACAAATATCATTTATTTAATTTAATGGAAACTTATAAAAAGTTAATTGAAATTAATATAACAATTTGAAAATTCATGTTGACTATTATTACTGTAATCTGGTAGATAAAAATATAAGTATTGATGAAAAATGTCATTATCGTAATAACGACTTTTCGATCTTCCCGAACTAAGATGTTACTTTTGATTTTGAGGGCAGAGATCTAAATCGATCTAAAAATATAAGTAATTTGTCAAAATTTTAAAACACTATTTTTTATTTAAAAATAAATTAAGATAAGATTGAACTTTATTAGATAAAACAAGAACTATGTTCATCCTTCAATTTTTTTCGTTTAGGCATCAGTATTATGATTTATAATAATTTATTTCTCAATTTAACATGCTTATTAAAAAACAATAACATTAACAATGGTAACAATAATAATAATAATTAATGTTCACACCTGGCGATAAGTCCATTCTTTATCTTCAAATATATAAGCAATTTTATCCGGATGAGCTTCAGCAAGCTTTGTGAAAATTCCAGCAACTGTACAACCTCTGAGTTCCCACCACCAGAGAAGTGCATTGACTTTTAGGAATCTGAATGCGCCTCTGCAATGTATGATTTTATAATTATTTATTATTCTTAATTATCTATAAGATAATAGAAAAAAGAAAGAAAATATTAAATAGAAAAGTAAATGTCTTTATACACAATACTATTTTCTAAGGAAATACGTGCACAATTATATTTATAAATTTTTTATTTATATAATTGAAAATATTTTGAATATCTTATATTAATGTTACGCACTTTTTAAATCGATAAAATGAAAAGTTTATACAGTTATATAGTACGTGATCCCAGCCTTCGTGACTGTAAACAAACGAAATATTTATTTTTCAACCTCTTTTTGCTATATGAGTATTCGTATTATAATTGAAATCCGTTTTGTTTTTAGTCCCATCGATACACTATATTTACCCAATTTTAAATTTTACATTAGATTTTCAAGCTCAATTAAGTATTAGGTTAAGAATTGCAATAATTCTACTGAAATTATATTTCGCGATATTCAGGGAAACTGTTGTAGGATTGACATATCTATAAAGTTGCGATACATAATAATTAAAAAGATTACCCAAAGGCTATTATTTAATCATTAATAATTAAGTTAGATTATTTTTATCATCAAGGTTTTCAAAAAAATACTTATATCTTTTTCAAATAATCGCATTTTGCTTAACAATAAAATAATCTAAAGTTACTGATTAATCGGCCTACTAAAATTAAGAAATTTTTTTAATCATTTCACCATACCATTCTTATGTCTATTTCTCTATAGGTTTTCTAAAAGGGTTGTTTTCTAGCCAAGAAGAAATAGCTAGATATTTTCTTTCTCTATAATGGCACATCCGAATACGAGCGCGGAAAAACGACAGATCCCCGTGAATAAAATTCATCCTCTCCTACTCTCTCTCTCTCTCTCTCTCTCTCTCTCTCTCTCTCTCTCTCTCTCTCTCTCTCTCTCTCTCTCTCTCTGTCTCTCTCTCTCTCTTTCTCTCTCTCTCTCTCTCTCTCTCTCTATCTCCAGCGCACGCGTTAAATTGGTTAATACCGTACTTGCCAGACGCGTGACTTGAACCATTTGCGCTCGAATCGGAACTTTTTACTCGTATACAGTCGCAACAGTCGATGCTGTAGCGCTTCATCAACGTTACTCGATGACGATCGAAGAAATTGTGACTGGTTTGTGGAGATGGTCTTAAGGATAAAGGATTTTATAATCAATATAGTTTGTGTTTAATTTACTTTTTACAACATATTTTCTTTGAAAAGTTTTGAATAATAAAAATTTGGCTTTCTTTTTTGAGTATTTATTTTCGTTCAATCCATTATGTGTTCGAACTATGAACTTCAATTCTACAAATGTATATAAAATTCTAACATTTATTTTGAATTTTTGTATAAAGAAAGTATTTTTTCAAAAACATACCGTATTAATTATTTATTGTTGGGATTTTGATCCAAAACCTACATTATTTACCTTTATTTTATTACACTCTTGGCTGTATTACTTACAAATAAAAACTATAAAATACGTTTACTGTGGTTTCCTTTTTTTATTTTCCGCGATATTACGTTTCACAGATGATGTATCGTGTTGAAAGTTACATCAGCAACAGAAGTTGGAGCATCCACGATTTTTTTTCGAAAAATGCAGGCTGAAGTTTTCTTCTAAGTTTGCTATACATCTAAGTCAAGTTACGTCATCTAAGCCCATATACAAGCGAGTCATGAAACGGGTCATGAAATTACGTAAGTTGACTTAGACGTTCGCGGTACGGCCGCATTTGATGTCAAGTTACTAGGTGCGTGGTTGTCACTCGACACGCCGCGCATGGTCGGACACACTTCCACGGTTATCGAATAAAGGTTGAATAACTCCACGCATGCGAGACCCTTTACACGCTTGATAAAAGCCACGAATACTTAAGTTAGTTATTCAGGATGCGTGGTGTCATGAATGATTACAATTGGACGATATTGTATTAGTAAAGTATATTGTAAAGTAACTTCTTTAAGGGGTAAAGCACATTTAAAATGAAAAAAAGATCGATATCCGTTTTATTGCTTGTTTTTATAGAAAATCTATGGTAGAATAAGC
>JAPYZB010006361.1:0-11173 GCA_030522745.1 Eupelmus kiefferi | reverse complement strand
TACGGCTTTGGCTTTCCTCCTTTTTTGGTACCCAAAAACATATCCCAAAGTTTCATCAAGATCTGTGACCCGAAGGTGTGACACTCTCCTGGTTAGTGCGGTGTTTTCTTGAGTTAGCCTCTTAATAACAGCCCTAGAAATATTGTTTTATCTTTAAATAACTTCAAATAACCTTCAAAGTCATAATTTAGTGAAGATAAGTAAAAAGAAGTTCTTTAAGGGGAGTCAGTAAAAAAACGTCCCTTGTTTTATTGGCCTTAGCATTGTTGATAATAATTAGTTGTTAATATATATTTTCAAATTGCATTACCCGACACACAAAGATAATGTTCTTATCTACTGTTTAAATTAAGATTGAAGTCATTTTGCTAAAAATTGAAGTCAAGAAACGAGTAATACAGAATTAAAAATTTATCCCCAGATACATCTTAGAATTATTTAAAGAAAACAAAAAATACGGTTATACTCCAGATATATCTGGGAATAAATTTTTAATTCTCCATTACTCGTTTTTTGACTTCAATTTTTAGCAAAATGACTTCTATCTTATTTTAAACAGTAGATAAGAACATTATCGTTGTCTGTCAGGTCATGAAAATTTGAAAATATGTAATAATAATAAATTATTATTAGTAATGTCAATATAACAAAGAAGGTTTTTTGTACTGATTCCCCAGACCAATTTGAAGTTCAAAAAATGTGTTTTCTATTTATTTCAGCCTTTATGCAAATCGAACGCTTTATTATATAAAAAGTTATAAACAATCGATAATTAAACTAAATATTGCTTGTTAAAAATTAATGTTAATTTTTATGAAAAATTTTGCTTGAATTTTGATTATTTATAACTTTTAATATATAATAAAATACGTTCGAGTTTTATAAGGGCTTTTAATTGAAAGTTTATTTCTTCATTAAAAAAACAAACACTGTTTTTGGACCAAAAAAGTTTTCTGCAAAGTTTCATCGAAATCATTGATTCAAAGGTGGGATACTATCCTTGTGCGATAATTTATTCAGGCACTAAATACGGATATAATCATGTCCATAACTTTAAGATTTAAGTTTTTTTTCTTGATGTAAAGTAGTAAAATGCTCAAGACATTGAAAAGCTTATTAACTAAATTAGTACTAAACTTAATTTTTTTTACAGTTTTCATTATTAATTTGGTATAAATAACAACGAAAATTTTTTCAAAAGTAATTATTATAAAAATATTAAATTTGATGCGTATTTTTCGTATTATATCTGCGGCTTACAAACATAAGTATGGTGTGATATAATTTTGGTTTATCCACCTGTAGCCTTTTTAGCAAGTGACTCGCTAACCTTTTTGTCCATACTTTTTCTCCTGATTCCTATTTGTCAAGTGATACAAACTGCCGAGAGAACCTCTAAAGGTTGCTACGATAGCTTCGAGCATCATCCGGCAACGTGTATATGTTTTGGGTGTTTATCTCACATTCCGTAGGCTTAGACATCGGAAACATATTCATGTTACCTATCAAAAAGTTTATTAAAAGTGAAAAATCATCTAAATGATCATCAAAGTTGGATAGGTACTTGCGGTACCCCATCCAAGCAGTGACCGCGCCCAGCGTTGCTTAACACCCCCACCAACCTGCCGGCCCACGAACATAAATAAATAAAACCATTTTCGTGATGATTCATGAAATTAACGGTTTTATATTTAAAGTTAAACCTAAAATAAAAGAAAACAAGTTAAATCTAGATAAACAAAAATAATTAAAACTATATTAGGAAGTGCTTGTTTAAAAATGGATTTATTCACTTGGTGCCGGTACAATATCTCTATTAAACATCAACTCTACGTTAAGTTTATAAATTTTATGTGAAAAAGGAGGTCTCAAAACCTTTAAAAACAGTGTAAAGTTAATTTTTAAAAAGTTAGACTAATTTAGCTTCTACAGATATATATGGATACAGACTTACATTTACTTTGTACTTAATTTGTGCAATAATACAAATTTATCTATCTAAAGATTATTTAAGCAAAATTGATACAGAGATTTTATCAAACTACTAATAAATATAACATAAAAAGTTCGTTTTAATGCAGAGTTTGTTACTGTTATAATTTTTTGATATAATTGATTATTTAAGTTATGAAAATATTTGTAATTAAAAATCTACGCTTATGGGCTCAGATGTAGCTGCAATATGCTATTACAAATTCTAAGTAACGTTACAGCACTTTTGGCATTCTATGTTTATCAACTTTTTTTACATTTTGGTCTCTTTTTTTTTAAAAAAAGTGACAAACAATATTTTTTGAGATCCTGTTATATTTTAACTATACTGCGTGTCAAAACTATAGAACCACCATGAAATTTTCCATTTCAATACGTGTATTTTCGATCATCTTCAAAATCATATAACTTTAGAAGGAAATATCGTAGAAAATGATAATGAAAAGCAAATTAAAGTATCTTGAAACCGAATATTTGTTTTTTCTAAATGTTGCTGGGAAAGTGGTGATGGGCGATTGAAAAATATTTTAAAAATTAACTTTAATTTATATAAGGGAGATTTTTAATCAACGTGGTTTTATTTAGTAATTTTTCAAAAAATTCATATACACTATTTTGAAGAGAACGAAATTAAAAGAAGGTAGCCTTTGGGTAGTTTTTGCCCGACATTTCCTTTCAAAGTTACGTGATTTTAAAGATGATCGAAAATACACGCATTTAAATGGAATATTTCACGGTGGTTTTATAGTTTTGACACGCACTGTATATCAAAATCAAAATATAATTCTCCTATTCTCCGATAAGAAATTTTAAAAGATAATTTTCAATTTTAACATTTTTTATCTAATATTTCAGTAACCGTACAGACAATTTATTTACAATTTTGACAGGTCACTTATGATACATAGAGGGACGTTATTCAATGGTTAAAAAGCAATTTCCATACATTCGACTTGACTGATGGTCCTCTGTAATAATTTGTAGGGCAAGCAGCCCGTTTCCACGCTGTTCAAAAACATGCGAAAAGTAATGACTTGGAGCATGCTCCGGAACCACACGAGTACCGCATGTCGCCCGAGCAAAGCCATCATCATCTGCTCTTCAAATTCGCATAAGCGAAAATCATATGCGGCTTGTCATTATCGAGCCGGTGATGCGAGCAGAGTCCCCGTGCAGTTCTGGCTTTTCGTTTTCATTAATGCTTCGAACTGGATTGAATTAGAGGAGGGAGAGAGGGAGAGAGAGGGGGAGAGGGAGGGAGAGAGAGGGAGGGGGGGGGGGGGAGAGAGAGAGAGAGAGAGAGAGAGAGAGAGAGAGAGAGAGAGAGAGAGAGAGAGAGAAGGAGGGAGAGAGAGCGAGCTAGTCGAGCTTTTTGATTGTAATTAATATGTGAATGTATAATGAGGAGGTTGCAATGTCGATGAAAAAGCAGCAGGGGATAGCAGCTCTGTTTGCCGGTGCTTGTAGTTCGGGTAATTATGCATGATATCAATTATCGGTGACGAAGAAAATATGATTGTCGAATGATTAATGGTTCACAGGAGGTGCAGTGCATTATGCTTTCGTGAACAAATACTCTATAATTTCAATTGTTTTCTTGCCAATTGAATTAATCAGGCAAATGAAAATATTTGTATCATACAAAAATAATTCAATAGCTTGGACGTTTTATTGATTTCGAAATTATAAATTTCTGTAATTTTTTTACATGTAAATTGGTTATTTTTTAACACTCAATTGTGCAATTTTTATTCGGAGCCATAGCCACGGTATATATTTGGGGCTCAACTTTTCACTTTGCTTCAATCTGAGCTTCGTATTTCTACTAAAAATGTTGAAAAAACCGACAGATAGATAAACAACCAACACCTATTTGAAATAAAAATGAAAACTCATTTAATTAAACCAGAAGTGGATTTATTACTAAGTACATCTTTAAGATTATTAAAATCTTTAAATAAATAACTATCTTAGGAGATAAAATTTATCTTCTCTCTCTCTCTCCTCTCTATCTTTTCCCTTCTCTCCCCCCTCTCCCTTTCTCTCCGTTCTCTCAATTTTTTCCAGCCTCTATCTCTATCATCCTTATCTACGAGTGATTCTCGACAGGTTTCTGAGTGGATCCTCGCGTGATTTACCAATTTGCATTCTTTTTAGTTGCAGGCGCGCGTGCCGCGTTCAATGGCTTTCGGCAAGAAAAGAGAGAGGAGTGCCTCTTCTCGAGCACTGCTGCTCTCTCAAAAGTGCCTGCTTGTAGCAAGCAGAGAGGAGAGAGCAACAGAATAAGAGTCAGAATGCGCGTGAAGCAGCTGCACATTCGGCTGTGTGTTAACGCGGGATAGAAGGGTTTGAGGTGCAGAGGTTTTGTTTTTGGTAAACGGCAAATATCTGGATGTACTGCGTGAGTAATGTTTTTCTTTTTTATAACAACAGGTTCGGTTATAACTGATTGTTTTTTTAAAACTGTTTTTTCTAAAAGCCATTTTTTGATATTTCAAATTGTTTGGCAAAAATTTTGTTTGCTTCCATAACGTCTATATAGTATTAATACAAAAATATTATTTTATTGTTCTAAGCAATATTAATTTTTTGAAAAAAAATGGTTATTCTGAGATATTTATTTTAAAATAATGTCAACTGAATGAATATTCATTGCGATTTATTGAGATTTACAATAATTTTTTGAGAGAAACAAAATATAACTTTTCATACTCGCTTCATATAAACAAACTTATTCAGATTTCACCAAATTTTAATTTTATACGTATATATATTTAAGTAATATAGATATAATTATCTAATGCCTTCATTATATTTTCAAACGGATTAGTTACACATATTGAGAGAACCAAAGGCTTTAAGCGATTCTTTGATATTGTTGAATATACTGCGATAAAATCTTGTGATAAATTCGGATGACCTTTATTATCAATATTTTGTAATTTAATTTTTTGTATTTTTCACCGATTTGTTAACTAACCAGGGGAGAATCTATGATCCGGGGCATAGATCTACATAAAACTTTGGTATATATTTTAGGGATTAAAACAAGAACATTATTTTTTTATTCTGAAAACGGCAAATTGAAGCTTACTTTCTGTAGTTTTATGTTATTTATTAAAAGTTTATTAAAAATTTATCTATAGACTAAATTATTCACATTTAAGTAGACGTTCATTTTTTATATTTTCTTTAAAATAAGACTACAAGTGCCTATATCTCGAGTACACTAAAGCGTCAGACCGTATAATTGCGGCTTTCTTCAGTTTTTAGTACCTAAAAACATACCCTAAAATTTTATCAAGATCTGTGACCCGAATCTCGGATTTTCTCAACTCTCAAAATAAATTAAAAGTGTATTTTATACATTATGATTATTTTTAATAAAATACAATACAATCACTATTCTATTAAATCATTAAATCATATCTTTCTGAGAAAAATTTTATAACTTTAAGGTTGTAAGTACCGTTAATTATTATAAGAATCCGGTCGCGTAATTATCCAGAAATATCCAAGGTTTGAATAATAAAGAAAATCACTTATATTCAGAAATGAGATTATACACTTAAAATCATTATGGAATCATCATTATGGAAAATGTTAATTTCTAGTAGAATACTGTTACTACTAACTAATGTAAACAAATTCTTTTATAAATTATTAAATATTTAAAGTTATCTTTTACCCTTATAAATGTTTTTAAGCCACATATATAATATTTTGATAAATACTTATAAATCGAAAACCATAAATTCAAATGATTTACCTAACAGTAAAAATATTTGTCTAAATATAAATTTGTAGTAGATTTTACCGCAGATATAAGGGTTGGAATCAACAATTTGTAATTTGGTTATTTATAACAAAATTTAAAAAGTAACAATCGAAAGCAGGTGAATAAATTGTGCTCGATTATCAGTTGATTATTAATGTTATTATGTAAATTTGGTGTGGTATGATTTCCAAAAAATATTTCTAATGATGGTTCAAATTCATAGTAATAACAAAGATTCAAACGAAAAAAGTGAAAAAAATTATTGTAAAGTTGTGTATGTATATGAAAAAATATTGAAAACTTTTAACAAAATAAGAATATCGAAGGAAGTAAATCTGTAAAAATTATACTTGAATAAATAAATCCAGGGTGATTAACCCTTTGATTTCCAAATTGACGGGATGTGAAAGGGTGGGGTAGAAATCTACAGAGAATATTTTACGAGATCTCAAAAATTAGATTATAAACATTCATTAAATTTTCTTTAACCCTGGTGAAAAATTATTCACTTCATAACGTCAGTAATGTCGGTAAATTCGGATTTTGATATTGATATTTTTTTGTCTATAACTTTTTTTTAACGAAATAAGTGATACTTTTCTGAAAAACGGTAGGCTTTAGCTTCTAGTACAACAAAAACTGTTTACAAAAAATTTTTCTCAACTGGTTTAATGAATGTTTACAACCTAATTTTTGGGTTTTCGTATAATATTTTGTACAGATTTCTACCCCACCCATTCACATGGCCGTAGATACATAAAAAATGTTGTATTATCACTCACTTTTGAAATTTTCATATTACACTTTTCTTACAGTGAGAATCAAAGGGTTAATATACAGTATGTGTGTTTTGAGATTCAACGAATAATCAATAGGTTTCGAATGAAGAAAAAACAAAGGGCGATATTTGTTTTTCAGAATAGGACGTTTTGATCTCGTAGCAGGAAGTTGTTGTTAACTAATTTGTCATAGTCATAAAATTAACATTGTCGAAAATAAATTTTTTTTGAGATTAAATTGAGTCAAACAGAAATTTAATTTTTAGACAATATTATTTTTTAAAAATAACATGTTATCTTTAAAAATGTAATATTTAAGACTATGATATATCACTGAAAAGATCTTACTACTACGAGGTCTTGAAACGCCCTAGTTAATAAAAAAATAGATTAGCATTGGGATCTTGCATAAAAAACTTAATCAAATTCCGTTAGATCCGTCAGATAGAATATTGAAAAATAATAGACATGTATTTTTTCTTTTCTAAATTTAATGTTTATTAACAAAGATATAACCATTCAAAAAGTATGAATATGTCATTAGTACACCACTATATAAATGTATTTATCAAATGAAATTTTTTATGCAACATCTCTATTTCCCGCAGTTTTTTTTTCTACTGAAATTTGAAGAACCGTCAAAAAGTTTCCGAAAAATTTATGTTTTTTGTATCACTTGTAATTTTATGTGGATGCAATAATAAATATTGCAGATTATTAAACATTCAATTGTTGAAATGTAAATATAAAAAATTTTGAGAACTTTTGAACGCCAAATATTATTATGTTTTTCGAACATTTCTATTGATTAATACATACAGTACTAGTTATATTAAATGTTGTAATTCATTTTAAAAGTTAAATTTTATTCTTTATGACTGTATTTGCTTATACATAAAATATACTCAAGTTCAAATTTTTAATTTTCTCATACCCCTACTTACGTATGGGATTTAAAGGTAGCGGAAATTCTTTGGAGCCAATGAGGCAGCTGGAGATACAGTTCCACCAATCGAAAAGGATTATGCAAGTAACGTATCTTTACTAAGTACTAACTGTATCATTAAAAATCTATATATTCTGGTTGCCAAAGTTGAAGAGTTCAGTTTGATTTCATTACTTAAAGCTGTAAGTAGTATCTACAAAAATTTCAAAATTGGTTTGCTACTTAAGTATATTTAAATTAAATAATTATTCTTAGATATATACTGGAAATAAATATTATCAAATAAATATTTAAGCAACATGGATTATCAAAGCATTGAAAAAATCGTTTGCAATGATATTGAAATTTTAAAATATAATAAACAAACAGACACCTATCACCCCTCTCCTAACTATAAAAACCAACCAACTCAATCATCGAAACAGCCAACCCAGAACAAAGCTTCGCCCTCCGACTTAATTAACTACTATCACCGCAAAGGCCTGAACAATCAATTTACTCTCACTAACGACATCGACTCTAACATCACGAAACCAGACATCACCCATTGGATCTCTCGCATAAAAAAGAACGCCCATTTACCCATCTGCCAACTGCTTAGATCTCGGCGCTTCAATCTTTTACAAGACCGCAGGCTGCTGGTACTGCAGGCCAATATTGACTGCAAGTACTGCGGTAACTATGTCATCCACACCGCAACGACGCAAGGCGATCTCGACGTCTTAGAAATTATTCTAAAGACCGGCACGGACGTGAATGCTCGTAACGGTAATTACGAAACGGCGCTTCACATTAGCTGTGCCCTGGGAAATTGCGATTTGATCAGTTATCTTCTGAATAACGGAGCGGATCCCAACGCTAGAGACAACGCAGGCATGCTGCCTCTGCATATAAGTTTGGAAAAACTTCAATTTGAAGCGGTGGAATGTTTGTTGATGCATGGTGCAGATGTGAATGTGGTTTTGAATCAGACGACTTTAATTACGCCTCTACACGTAGCTGTTAGAAAAGGACATCAGACAATCGTTAATCTACTTCTTGATTTTGGAGCCAATGTCGACGCTAGGGATCAGGAGGGTAAGACAGCATTGTTCATCGCGACGAAGAATGGAGATTCCTCTACTCTGGCTTGTCTTATAAAAAATAAAGCTCAGGCTAATCTATTGTATAAAAGAAAAAGGACAGTTTTACATTTAGCTTGTAAAACCGGACAACTGAGTAATGCTACTATGTTATTACAAGCTGGTGCCAATCCCAATTTAGTTGACGAATTTAAAATGAATGTACTTCACTACATAGCCAGAACTGACAATGCTGACATGGTTCCTGTACTACTACAGCACGGTTGTAATATCGACGTCCTCAACAAATGGGCTAAAACGCCTCTTCACATAGCCATCCTCACTAATCAATCACGCATGGCGCTATGTTTATTATCGCATGGCGCTTCTACAGTAGACATTACCAAAATCCTCGTGGAGGCTCTTAGACTCAAATTGAGGGACATCGTGAAAGCTTTGATTATTTATGGCAAGAAGATGGATTCAAAAAACATATGCATCGACACACTTCTCAGTACAGCTGTGGAAAACGGAGACTTTGAAATGGCTAAGTTTCTTTTGAACCAAGGAGCAGATCCGAATGTAAAGGGAGTGTCGGGAAAACCTGTGATTTCTCAGGCTATCTGTGCGGGCGAAGTGGAACTTTTGAAATTATTGATTGCGAAAGGTGCGGACTTGTGCTTATTGGATAACGAAAACAGATCATCATTTTACCACGTCATTCAGCAAAAATGTGTTGCGGTGAAGAAGGTGATTGTGGAGAGTGTATTAAACAGCTTTATTGATATAACTAGTGGGAATGTGATTATGAAAAATAATAAAAGAAAACGGAGGAATTCAGAAAAAGAATAGGAAAGAACTTCGTAATTTTTTTTATTGCAATTTCTGTAATTTACACTGATTATTGAAAATCTTCTTTGTAAACATGTTTCTGTAATCTATTTTAGTATATAAGTACAATAAATGAGTAATTAAAAAATAATTTAGTGTTACCTTTAATTCCTCAAAATCATTCAACCAAATCCTCTCAAAACAATCTTACAATGTTAACATATTCCATAAAAATGTAAAATTCGTCATCCACAATTCATCTTAAAAAGTAAATGAAAAATTCATTAAAAAAAAAAATTCACTGAAAAGCAGATCACAAAAAGCTCGAAAAAGAAAAAAGCAATGCGGGTCAAACGCACGCTCAACAGATACAAAGCCAATCGCTGAGACAGAGAGACAGAGGGAGAGGGAGAGAGATAGAGAAGGGGGGAGGGGAGAGATTCAAATTCTCCGATAACGTTGAAATCTCTTCCGATCGAGTATCCCGTTCAAATAGTGCTCGAGCGTAGATCTCTATTTATCTCACTCCGCTTCTATTTCAATTAGGGAGTCCCGCAATGTTTATAAAGAGGCGAGAGAGTGTAGAGTTTCGTAAGCTACGCAAATTTATCCGTCGCGTTCGGCTTTTAGCACTTTGTGATTATTCACCTAGAGATGTAGTAAGGTTGCGGAATGCTCGATTGAGTAATAGATTATTGGACAGTTTATTTTAAAATTTTATTTGTGTTTAAATTTGGTCGTTTTTTTTAGAGTCAATTTTTCGTATACTTTTATTAAAAATTTTATTTTTAATAAAGAATTAAACTAAAATACAACTTTCAAACAACAGTATGTTTAAAATCATATTCTCATTCGTTTATACTTTCATCTCATCAATAAAGTCAACGCTCTATCCTCTTCTCAAAACAGTACTAAATAAAAAGAAAAATTTTGCAGTCTTCCTTTATCTCCATCTTACGTTAGAACTGGCTTTTCACGCTGCGAGCTCAGTCCAGTTCTGTAAGTCTCTGAAAAATCCTCTCTTTGGTGGATTTTAAAGTAGGTACTTCTACAGCCAGCAAATCTGTCCACCGTGAAGATAAAACACATCTTTAATTCACGGAAAAGTGAAACTTCTTAACTTTTTTGAGAATCGATCAAATATTTAAACTTCGTATTTGTTTTAGCATTATAATGATTCACAATTGTAGAAAAACAAATTATTTATTAATAGTAGCTTATTATCTCATTCACTTTTCTTTTCATAATTACACTTATAATATTTTACAATTTCATTGACGTTTTAGCATTAAACTCTAAAAGTTTCTTAATAATCCCTTAAAAAGTAAACTCGCAGTAATATCATAAAATTCCGTTTTAGTAAAATACAACTTTCTAAAACTACTACGCTCCGATAAACATCTTTCATCCGTTAAATTCGATGAAAAACTAAAGCTTAAAATTTCCCTCCAAAGCTCCGTCTCTACCGAATATTAACCTACGCTAGCCCATCCCCTCAATCCTCCAACCATCGCATTCGCATAAAAAAAAAAAAAAACGTAGACACATTCCCCTAGTAAAGCCCAGAAGCAAAGCGGCAGCAGCAAACGGCGATCTCGTGTACGAATTTTACAGTCGGAAATTATTTTCGAGGTCAATGGCGATAATACCCGTGAAGCTTAATCGGCGCTCGTGCAAGAAATTTCGATGGCTCGTGCGCGCGCAATTACGTTTAGCGCAAAAGAAAAAAAAAAGAAGAGCGTTTCATTGCTCCGGCAAACGTAACGGCCCCGCAAGCTCGCCCGTC
>JAPYZB010006352.1:0-10640 GCA_030522745.1 Eupelmus kiefferi | reverse complement strand
TTATGGGTTGCGGTTCAGCAAAGTGTCTCGCAGGTGATCGCTCGGGTTAAGAAGTGAGCTGCGGTTCGGTTGCTGCTTTTATGGGGGATTGTTGAAGAGCAGAGGATGCGCGTATGGTTCTTGTGATGAGGAGGGAGTTTGACGAGTTTGATGTGATTAGTGCGTTTACTTTGTGCGAGTACTTAGTTTATGAATTTTTGTAGTGGTTTTCCAAGTAAAAAATATACTTGCTTCATATTGATTCTATTGTTTCAACAAGCTTTCACTATATGTGATAAACAATATCAGTCGGATAACTACGATTATGGAGAATCTTATACATTTTGAAATTTAGGATTATGAAAAAATATTATAGTTTTGAAAAAAAGTTGTATACGTAACGGGTATATCCGATTAGAAACCAATGCCTGACAATGCATTTGCCTCCACTTACCACGCCCTATTTCACCAAAACCTAAACTTCCCTAACCTCCCTAACCTCACCTCTCACCCCCTTGAAAAAACAAAAGCACCCACGCTCAATTAGCGCTCACCCAGCGCACTAATTGCCTTTCTTTCCACCAAACTAACCTATACACAAGCCCTCTGAAAGAAAAAAAACGCGATCGCCGCTCTTGCCCGTTTCATGAATGAATCAACACGCACGATGGACGCGCGGCGCGCTATGCAGCCCTCGCCGACACGTGAGAGCTTGCCTTCGTTGCGGAGCGCAAAGAATCGATCGTGTGCGAATCTTCCACGCGCGCCCCCCTCGCCGAAGATTAACCTTGCGCGTTCTATTTTAACAGCGCGCAACTCGGCTTTTGAGCAATCGCGTATCGATGAGAGCGCCGCGCGCGTGCTGGTATTTTTTAGAGTAAGAGGTTTTGTTTTGCTCGAGATTTTAATGCGGTGCGAAGGGAGATGGTGGAAGGTTGGTGTTAAGGAGGGTGATTGTGAGTTGATTGATAGGGATGGTTTGGTTATTGGGGTTAGTGTGGTGGAATTGTGGTGGTATTTGGAGGAGTTTGGTGGGCATGTTGCGAGAGTACTTGAAATAGTATCGAAATCTAAAACTGGATATTCATATTCACACTTTTAGTTACTAATCGAGTTAGTGACGTCAACAAGGCTCATACGCGGATTCCCTACCGAGTGTTATTGTTATTTTTAACCGGCGACGTTATAATTCATATCGCACTCAAATGTTTTTATTCCCTTTTTTATTGGGCTTGAATAATTTGATAAATTTATTGTCTACGATTTTTCGATAAATGTATTAAAGTCTATTTCTGTGGTAATCGATATTCGATTAATTCCGGCATGAACAAATTGACTATTACTCTAGTTTACTTGGAACTATAGAGAATATAATTTCGACTGAAAATTCATTTTTTTACCAAAATTACTCGAAATTAATTGCTTTTACATGAAAGTATTTATTGTTTATATAGGATAAAACGAACAATTCCCGCCGATTTAAATATTTCACGCACATACAAGTGCATCAATCATATTGCATTTCAATATGAATATTAACACGCCTAAATCTTTAAACGTTTCCGGATAACACTATCTCAATCGTCTCAACCATCCGCTACCAAAAGAATAAACCTAAAATTCATCATCCAACATCCAGAAGCCTCAGCCCGTGAATAAATCGACTTTCTCATCAATCCTCGCGGAGAACAGGGGACAAATCGCTTTGCACCTGTGTCAATCGAGCGCGCTCTGTGTGCACAGTGCCTAACAAGCGAGCGCAATCCCATGAACCAACTCGCAAAGAATCGAGGCTTCGCGCGCCTCGCTCGGCGGCAGCAACAAGTCGACGGCTAGAGAGACAGTCGGAGGCGGCGGCGGCGGCGAGTGTAAACAGTTTGCGCGCGCAACGTGGAATGCGCGCGCGAGAAAATAAAAAAAAAGAAAGAAGGAAAAAGAAAAGAAACGCGCAGAAAGTCGAGTGCAGAGCGACGAACGTCTCAATTCCGCGGCTTCATCCTTCCGCTCTTCCTTCCTCTCTTCTCTTCCCGGTCATTGTGGTGCGGACCCTTAGGTCAACAACCGCTCGGTTTCTCTTTGAAAAAGGAACGGACTGGCGGTGCAAGTGTACTGCGCTGCTTGCGCGCTGAGCTCGCTCCTTTCCTTTTTCACGTGATGCCACGGCGTTGAGGATTCTTGGGTGATCCTCCGAAAAGAAGAGGTTAAATAAGGGTATGATCTGGAAGGTGGATTAAATCTTAGGTCTGTATGGTTGTAACGGACGTTTATGTTGCGTGTAGGATGAACGAAAGAAAAATAAGAATGACAGCAGTGAACAAATCACTATTTATCTCTTTTATATCACACTACTTGAGACTTGGAAATTTTCGGAAAATTAAATGTTACAAAATACATTGATTTCGGTACTCTCGATAACAAAGAGGTTTTGATGTCAAACTAATGTAGAACTGGTTATAAAATAAAATTATGTTCACTATATATCATGCTTCCTGATATTACCGCATGTTAGCGTAATATCAAACTCGCGCGAGAAGATTAATTATTTCTCCATTACTACATGATACAGAGTATAGAGTTTGGTATGGTATGATACGATTGCGGAGCGTTTGAGGTGATAAACGTATAGGCGTGATTACGGCAATAACACCGAAACTATAGTAGGATTTATATTTCAATTTTATGCTAATAAATGCACCCAATAAACGGTTTAATGTACAGCGGACTATAAACTATGATTAATTCTACCAATCATTATCATTAAAGACCATTCGTAGAGTATAAAATATAAAGATATAAAAAAACCCTGCCAACTTCCACAACGTTAAAGTATAAAGAAAACCCACGTTATAATTCACTTTCTCAAATATTAGTCTAGTAAACCAACTTTGAGAAAGATAAACCGTGAAAAGTTTCAACATAAAATCGGCAAAAAGCTCGCCCGGAGAGCCCTGGAAAATATCAAATTTAACGCGCAGCCGGCACGCCCGAGAGCTCCGTTCCTCACACAGCCACACATCGCGGCGCAAAGAGAAAACGCGTGCAAGCGTACACATATACACGTGAGAAATAGAATGAGAGAAACAGGGACTAGCCGGCTCGTGTTGTTACCATATTATACTGGTATACGCGCTGTGTCTCGCTCGCTCCTTTTTTTTCCCCGGTGTTATACCTCGCGCGCTCATTCTAGAATTCCGAGCTGTCCTTGTCGCTTGCCACGCTTCACGAGTGCCGCGGAGGCCTAGGCGATCTCAATTTTCTGGATACGAGGAGAGAAGCCGATGACATTGGCAAGCTGGCTAGCTCGGCCGAAGCTTATATGCACACGTACTTGACGCGCTGCGGATAAAACTGCAGGGCAATGCAGAGATTTTCTCGTTGTTGCCAGGGGAATTTCAATGAGGACGTGGGTGTAGGGTTTTGTAGGGGGTATCGGCAGGTTGGATAATTTTGTAGGGGATTTAGCCTGCTAACCTGTTATGGCAGTGTTTTTTCGAGCTTGATGAGACGAAAAGTAAAGCATATGATTTGTTAATTGACGTTGATCTAGTACATTTTAAATGGTATGATTTCAAGTTTCCGAATAGTTTTAAGACATTAAACGTATGAAACTAATAAATTCATATTAAAAAATTAATTCAACAATTAATACTGTATTGATGTTTCAATTATCTATCAAATCTGCTCATATTTTATGGTTGAGTGAGAAAGAAGCCAAGAAATTAGCTGCGGTCGTGGTTTAGGTTGGTAATGCCCGTTGTGCTCAGTATATAATGGAATTTTTTATGCGTACATATATACGCAACTCGAACAGCTCGGCATTCCTGTTTGTAAATTGAGTAAGAAATTGTTTGGTCTTGTATGTTCGGTAAAAATACATGGTAAATTCGTGTGTACTAAATCGTAAGTAAAATCAGAATCTGTGAACAAAATCACTTAGCAGCTTGGTTAGTAAAACGTTTTTCCATGCTAGATTATAGCAATTATTTTCTTTGGTAATTATTCAGGTAAACAAGATAAAAATGATTTTGTGATAATTGTTTACACACACAAATTACTAAATCAAAATTAAATTGATTGTTTTATTAATTCAAACTGATTTATTCATAGTAACGTCATATTTGAACAGCTAAATGAATTGAGCACATAGGATATGTGAAATTATTTTGAATTTACAAATTAACTCAAGACCAATTTATTATTACAAAACCCTGTTGATTCTGATTAATTTCGTACCATGAAAAAAATTACAAAATAAACCCCCTCGTAATGAATTCAAGCCTAACAGTAGCTTAATTCAAATATATTCAACAGTAAGTAAAAGTTTATCAAATTTTGATTAAATTTCAACATTTAATTTTCCACGATTCATTACAAACGAAGACATATTATTTGTCAAATTGCGTAGTCGAGCCGGCTAAAAAACCAGTTTTCACGCTCCCGCCGAGAGCTCGAACGAAGGGAGCAGCTCGGTACACTGGAACGAGCAGACAGGAGAGCCGGCGCAAAGGATGAGGAGAGGCAGAGAGACGAAGAGAGAGAAAGAGAGAGAAAGAGAGTGGGAGAGAGGAAAAGGGAAATCGAGTCGATATAGCGGCTGCTCGGCGCGCAGGACGCAAAAGAGAGAGGATTCGAGTAAGGCACACGAGAGAGCGGGCTCTCTCTCTCTCTCTCTCTCGCGCCACACGCGCGCACACACAGTGAAAACGTTCGCCGCGTTTGCCCTCCTTCCTTCCTTCCTCCGCGCCGAGACACGCTGTACAGGCGCATCAAGCGCGCGCGCGGCAAAGCTTCTCTCTTGCCTCCTACAGGCGCTGCTACTGCGCCAACTGGATATGCGAAATTTATGCGCAATGCTCTTGCTCTTTTAGAGAGTCCGCGAGCTTGGCTTTCGCTATTTTATTTTAGCAGAGGCGTGGGGGCTTGCGACTTTTTTTCGTTTATCTAATTTTTATGGAGTGAGAGGGGAAATTTGTGCTAAATGCGGTAATGAATAAAGCCGGGGCAACTGTCATTTGCTTTCATTCTTTCTTAGCGCACGTTAAATAATTTAAACAGACGGTGTAATATCGGTTTTAAAATTTTGAAAAATTTTGATTTAAATGTCAAAAACGTGTTTTATCATCCCTTCGTATACAATTTGTTTAGTTCGCAAGATATTTTACCTAAGCCATACATAATAAGTGGTCCAGGGGTTGGAACACAAATGATTGTTGTAAAAAATTTGTTTTCCTTTTTATAATCAATCTAAAGTATTTTTATTTATGTAACTTTTTTATTACGGGGTTTGATCGATTTTTAGTAGTAAATATAAATTAATTTTAAGAGAGTTTACCTAAGCTAGTTGTATTATTTTAGTCTACATTTGCATATTACAAACTATTGATAGCCACTTTTCACTGAATATTTTTGTAATAAATGTCTACAAAATAATTATTATATTCCAAAATATTTTTTGGATACGCGAAAATATAAAAAACAATAAATTAAAAAGAAAAACGATATATTTGATGTTAAAACCGTAATCAAATCACTGTTTGCACTGAAATTTTTATTCATAACTAGTATAAACTCGGTTATTTAAGTCACTTATAAAATCGTATATTTGAATAAATTGATTAATTTAAAAGCCATAAATGCAGTCAAAACTTTAACAATAAAATTAAAAAACAAATTTGACTAGCTATACGTTTCAGATAAATTTTCTTAATTGTTACTGTACCTATACGATTTATGAATTACTTTTTAACAATTTTCTTTATTGATTAACATTGTTCCAAACGATTTGTTAATAGTTAAATTTATGAATTTAAAATAATAAAAAAGTAAATTTCTGCTGTAAAGACACTTTAACAATTTCGATTTTGTATTTTTGTAAGTATTACAAGGATAGTGGCCTACTCCATAATTTTACGTAAATTCAATCATACCCTTTGATTGCAGGCAAAATCATATTTATTTGTACTTGTTCTTTTTTCCATAAAACAACCTTAGGATAATGGCCATTTCAAACTTTCAGTAGAAACATGTATTTTATAAGGAGATAGTGTAGACAGTACCCGTTAAACTTGAGGATTTTAATGCACCTTTGACAAATTTTATGAGAGTAATATATTTCACTTGTCCAGTATGGGTTACTACAGCAAATTTACTTTATCATTCCATTCTTGAGAAAACTGTTGTTATTTGCAAGCTTTGATTGTGGTATTTTGTAAAGAAATTGTTTTAATGAAAAATTTTACGAAATATGAAGGTCAAACAGCATGATTTATTTCAATATATTCTGTGTTTTATAAGAAATAAATTTGCAATGAAATCTGAGTAACAGCATTGTGAAACATTATGATGTAAACTATAATTGTTGCAAAGTTTCTGATTATTGCAATTGAAATCATGATTTGTTTTCAATCCACAATTTATGATTAATCATATAGAACATTATTTAAAGTTAAATTTCACCTAAAATTAATAAGCAAAATTAAAATTTGATTTTATGTGCAATTCAGCTATATCCAATATTTGATTGTCAATTCATTATCATTAGTGGATAAATGAGAAAAATTTCAAGGATCAAAATATTTTCATCGGGGGTCCAGTGGTACAATGCTTATCACTTGACATTTTCTTTTGTAAAATTCATATTATTTCTAAAACATTACCACATACATATAATTCGACTGTTTTGACAGGCGTAAAAAAGCACATACCTCAAGTACTTTTTATCAATGAAAAAATGAGTATTCACTCTCTGTGAATTTGTTCTAGTCAAATCGCGTGTGCGTTAATGCGCAAAATTTACCGTGGCGATACACATTTCCCTGACATCAATTAAATTTACTGCAACTCGCCGGGCAAAAAAGAGGAGCGACGAAGAAAGGGGGAAAAACAAAGAGAAGAAAAGCAGCGACACTTATCGTAAATTCACAACGAAACATTCTAACAGCATAGCAATGCGCTCGCGCACGAGAGAGAAGGACGGAAAAAGTGCTCGCAGTGGATTTCGCAAGGTTAAGCGTCATAAAAAAACACACACGAAGGCAAAATCGTCTTACATTTTTTTCTCTTGCACACACACTCTCACTCTCCCTCTCTTTTGTAAAGCCCGTTTACGCTGGTTACTTTTGGTATTTTTAATGAGTTAAATGATAAGCGGTTTAAAAAAGTCATTTTAAATATATTATATTGATAGTAGAAGCAAAGTTTATGTGATTGATACGTTAAAGCAAAATTTTTAACTGCTTTTAGATTATCAAAACCGAGTGATTACTTCATAATAGTACAGTACAAAGAGGTTTGAAGCTTAATTTACTTTGAAAAGATAATAGTATGTAAACAGATGACGACTTGACAATGAAAAGAAGTAAGCGTCGCGAACGTATGACGTTACGGTAACGTTTATCCTAACCTCAAAGTTTAACCTCAACGTTATCAGCATAAGAGCTCAGCTACGACTTTGATGCATACTATTTCTTGTTTATATTTGTTGAAAAATAAAAAATCGCTTAAGGACATTGTTTCTTATCTAGCAGACCTTCGTATTCTTAGTAAACTCAGTAAATACTCGACGACGAGACAAAGTAGCAACATCGAGCAATATTTTCAAGAATTTGAATAAAATGCAATTTGCATTCTTTATTGCCACTCGACTTACTTATACACAAGATAAAAATCAAGGTCCTCCTCTGAGCCCGAAGCTTTCGCCGCTGTCACAGCGCTCCGGCAAAAAACGATCGCTCCTAACCTCAACAACCAGCGCTCTCAAAACACATCGCTTAGCGAACCCAAAAGGCATCTAACTCGAGTGTCGCTCTCCTTCTCTCTCCAAGTGGCCAGTGTACACCGCGGAAGCATATCTGTCGAGATCAAGTATGTATACAGGGAGCGAGCCGGAGCAGTCTCTCTCCTCTGCCCTCCCGTGAGCTTACACGCTATCCTCTTCTCAGGATGCGTAAAACTCGCCTCACTCTCTCTCTCTCTCTCTTTCTCTCTCGCATTCCCTGAGCGCCTTGACTCGGTCGCTAGCCTATCTTTCCGCGAAGCCGTCGCACCAGGTACGCACACAGGCGCGCGCCCACTGCGATTCCGCTCGGAGCGTTCCGTGGTTATATAGACGTGTGTGCATCTCGAGCGTGCGAATGCCGAAATTCGTGCCGGCCTGGGGGGCATGATAATTTGCGAAAATATTGACGATCCGGCAGGTCTCTTTATTAATAAACCAAAGACTCTCTTGGAAATCGAGCGGAGCGAGCGCATCATACTCGCAAGGTTACGCGAGGAGTTAAGAGCTGCTTGCGCGTAATAATTAGCCAGAGCGAGCGGATTCTTTTTCTCTCTCTCGCAACGGTATGTATACACGGTTTTTGAACGATATAGCAAAGCTGAGTGACGATCGGCTAAAGTATATGGATACCACGACGGAATCTCGGTCCGTTTTTTATTTCGGAGCAGCCGCGGAACCGTCGCGTTTCTCGCGTCAGCAGCAGCGAAAGAGAAACGTAAACAGTGTGCATATAATCAAAGTTTCGCCTAGCTGCAGCGGAGAGACACACGAAAAAGGCAAGAGGCCGGAGAGCGAGTGTCGGCGCGCGCGGTGCGCCGCTACTCCGAAATCAATCGGCGGCGGCGGCGGTCGAGCGGCGGGGCGCGCTGCATACATGTATACGGCACTGCGTGCGTGTGCACTCGTACGCAAATAAAGCGTCGCGCTAACGTCTAGGAGTGCAGGCACGGCGCGGCACATCGTCAATAACTTTGTAAATAAAGTCGCTCGTTCTCTCTTTCTCTCGTTCGCTGCTGCTCCGTTCCTCGATTTATCCCGCTCTCGCTCCGTCTCTCTCTTTCGTTGCAGAAACATGGCGGCTCGCTTATTTTGCTTTTCCCTCCTCGTCGGCGGCCCTTTCGAAACGGAGCAAAAATTTTCCGACGATGCTCCTCTCTCTCTCTCTCTCTCTACGCTGATCGCGGCTCTCCTCGTGTCCGATCGCAATCGCGCTCTCGAGGAATCCGATAAACACACGGTAGAGAGCGAGCGAGCGAGTGAGAGAGAGAGAGAGAGAGAGAGAGAGAGAGAGAGAGAGAGGAGCGCGCGGCGCGCGAGCGCGAAAAAAAGGGGGGAAGGAACATGGCGGTTTAGAAACTCGTCGGGCTTAGACGGTGCGCGCGCTCCTTCGATCCCTCTCTCTCCCCCGGTGCCCCCTCCCCGCCCCCGTCAAAACAGTCCTCGACCTAGGGGACCCGGTCTCGCTTTACCGACTCTGCTGCTAGAGGATCTAGATAGCCGCAGAGAGATCCGAGGGAGCGAGAGAGAGAGGGAGAGAGGAGCGAGTCGCTCTCCGTCTCTCTCCCTCTCCTCGTCGTCCGTCTTTTCGTAAGCTACTACTCACCAGGGCGAAGAAGTTGGTGTGGCAGTCCTCCAAGCTGGCGCCGTTAGTCTGATGCGAGGGGTGCGTCATGGCTTCTCCTCCATCCTCTCTCGGCGCTGGCTCTCTTCAACTAAAACTCACTCACTTTCGGCCTCGGACGAGGCCCTCGAGCCCCGCGCTCGCTCGCTCCGCTCAGCGCTCTCTATCTCTCTCTTTCTCTCTCTCTCTATCTCTCTTGCGCCTTCTCTCTGTGTACTCTCCGCGATGATCTCGCCTACGCGCACACAGTGCACAGAAAACTCCGCGCACCAAACAACACGCACTCGCGGAGAGCTGCTCTCTGTGCGGCGGCGGCGGCGACGGCAGCAGTATCAATCTGTCTCTCCCGAGCAGCCCGAGAGACAGAGACGGAGAATCAGAGAGAGTGCGCGCACTGCGCACCGCGCGCACCTATATAACGTTATATGCCTTTGCTCTCTCTCTCTCTCTCTCACTCGCTCGCTCGCTCGGCTCCGTTCGTCCGTTCGTGTTACGCTGGATCCGTTCTCACTCTGTGTGTATGTTGTAACTGGGCACACGCGCGAGCGCAGCACTCGACGACGATCAACACACTCCGCACTCCGCGCACACTGCACTACGTTGAGGAGAACACACGCAGTTACGATCACTCTCTCTGTGTACATATACAAGCATATATGTAGCTATATACGCGAGAGCCGCGATGCCGCGAGCAGTAGTGTTGCGCGAGCGCGCTACATGCTCCCTGTGCGCGCCCGTTGGAGCTGCTGCTGCTGCTGCTGCACTGCACTGCACACACGCTCGGGATCCTCGGCTCAGCTTGGCTCTCTCTCCGCGGCGGCGGCGGCGCTGCTTCGACGCGCGCAAGCAAGCTATATACCTACACTCTCTCGCACACCGCAGCCGCGCCGATCTACCTTACGACTTTAAGGTTAGGTTCCCTCTGTCTCTCTCTCTCGCTCACTCGCTGAACGCTGCGCGCGCTGCTGCCAGACACAAACACAGATATCCGCGCATACTGAAGCACTGTGGGGACCGGAGGATCGGCGAAGACTGCTGTTATCCTGGAGACGCGTCGCCCGGCATCAGCACCGAGCCAACGCGCATTTTTCACTCCTCCACTTTTTCTCTTTCTCCTGCTGCTCTGCTCTCTCTCTTCGTGCAAGCGTATAGTCTGAGCGCCTGCCTGCGCGCTTCTCAGAGAGACAGGAGCTCTCCACTGTACACACTCACACACACACGCACGCACGCGCGGGAGGCTCTTCACCTCGCTCCGTCTCTCTC
>JAPYZB010006339.1:0-10330 GCA_030522745.1 Eupelmus kiefferi | reverse complement strand
TTGTTGTTATAATAATAACCACAGCAGAAAACATTTATTTTAACATTGGCTATCGTACAGTTTTTCCCGGAAAATAATTATTGAACTATTTTTATTTTTCTTTCCGATGCCTGTTTACCAATATTCAACAAAGATATTCGACGAATTTACCACTTCCTACATTATACTATACAAACTTATTTTTAAGAACCATAAATTATCCAAGATTTAAGAATTGGCAAATTTCAAAGGCACACAAACACCATCCCGCCGTAATTCATTTATTCTTTTTCGCTTAAAAATAAAGCAGCCTTCTAAACATACTTGGAATATTTAAGGCCCCACACATCCTCGCCGGCGGAGCGTACAGAATAACACACTCAGCCCGGTCTATCATCATTACTTTTTCTCTCCAACAAAAGCAATAAAAAAACCTCCGACAAACCCAACTGTTTTCATTCCTCAAGCTTCCTGCGAATAATCCAAACATTTGCTCAATCTAATCGAATCCGGTCCTGCAGTCAAAACAAAAAGCACTATACCATCAAGCAAACCTGCCTCTCGATTTCCCCGAAACCCTCCCAAAATACATGCTCGCACGGAGTAACCAATAATTCACCTCAACTCTCCCCTCTCACTAAATCACCGCACGGCAACTCAACCCCCCTTAAAAGTAAAAGCTGCAACAAGTGCGTTTGTCTCATCAATCAGCGCTTCTCACACCTTTGTCTGAAATCCAGCGCTCGCGCGAATCAGCCAATTAGCTCGGCGGCAAATGAGCCGGACAATGGAGCAGCTCTCGGCTTACATAAAACTCCGGAACAATATAAACGCGAAAAAGCAGAGCGCACTCGCTTTCACGCATTGTGCGTGGTGTCTTTATGCACTTACGTGGCTCGATCGGCGGCTCCATCCTACACGCCGGCTCTATATATCGCTTCGGGAATTTCTCATCGACGTGAAGCCTTCTCTTTTTCTGTGAACGTGAGACGTTGACTTGTACGTGTGTGGCTATCGGAAAAACTGCTGGCTCTATCCGTATTAGTCACTTTCTTTCTTGTTCAAAGAGAGATACGGAGAGGCAGACAGACACTGGACGCGTAGCAGCAGGTATTTGCTGGGTGTGTGGCTTAAGTGCGATGGGTGCGCGTATCGCGCTTTAGGATAAGCTGATTCAGGCGTTTATTTTCGTTCGAGTGACTTTGCGATATATTTTAGAGCTGGGCGAGCTTGCGCGGTTGGGAGTGAATGAGATTTTTTGGTTGAACGAGCTCCGGGAGCCGCGCGTGTCGTTGTGTTCGGTGCTTTTGTTCTTGGTTTTGGTAATTATACACTTTGTTTAGCGGCTGGCTTTTGTATTATTTTTATTATGGTTAAAACAAAAGTCACTAAACTCAGATTACTGTAATAGATCGGAGAACCGAACCAAAAATAAATGTATAGTAAAACTTGGGCAGAATCTAAAGTTTGTTTATCTAAAATCTACCCATCAACAACACAATAGAACCCCACATAAAAAAAAAACCCATCACCCCCATTATTTCATCACACCGTCACCGCTCGATCACATTCTGACTTAAACATCCCAAGCCGCTCTCTAAGCGAGCGCCCACCCGTAAATCTCAATCCCCACTAATCACAATCTTAATAACCGAAAATAGAAGCTCGCGCTCGCGCGCGGTCATCAACACACTCTTATCCCGTCTCGCGCGCGGCTCGCGATAAAGCCACGCCAATAACTCAATCAGCGCCCGCGTCCACCCGAAAGACCGGCCGCATTCCGAGCGAAATAACAGGCGCTTACAAAATCGCCACTGTTCCTCTCGGAGAGCTACTCAAGTGGAAGCGGTTGTATCCGAAAATATTAAAACGCTCTTGAAAAACACTCGCGAGCCAAGTATTCACTCGTATACACCCACGCGCGAGTGGTTAGATATATTCAAGGAAAATTAGCGACGGCCGTCTAATCGGCGAGCTGAGGTATGTGTATGTGCAAGCTCTGTTATCGGGCGCAATACGCGAGCGCCGCGCGATGTTTACGCCGCGGCGTTTCGGGAGTGACTGCGGCACTGCTTTCTCTGCGCGAGCGCCGAGAGAGCGACAGTCCGCACGCCCACGCGTTTTGTTATGTGCGCGCGCGGAAGACAGCTAAGATAGTGATATGGTGCGAGGGGCCGGAGGATGGAGGTTTGATAGGAGAGCTGGATTGTTTGGGATGGTGTTTGGTTGTGGAGGTTTGTGTATGAGGTTTTTGGGAGGTGTGTGATTGTGGTTGAGAAATTGAGTTTTGATGGTTTTTAGTAGGAAATGGATTGACTTTACGGTATTGATTTATGGTAGGTGTATTTATTGCCTGATGAAAATTTGATTCTATGTTTTAAATGGCAATTATTTAATAGATATGTTACGTTTATTTGAGTGGTGTATTTTTAGTATGCCTATCGATTTTTAGATAATACACCGTGAACGATATTGTCTCGTATAAGTTAAACTTGCAGTCAAATTTTATTTTAAAGTAATTTTTTGTTTAAACAGAAGCAAGTTTAACTGTATAAATTTTGATAATAAAATATTGACTATTTTTATGATCTTTAATCGAATTGTGTTTATGTTTTAAATGTTCCTTATTTGACTTATATAATATTCAAGCAAGTATTTGCAATATTCCTTAATAAAAATAATTTTCTTTAAAAACTTTGACAAAAGTTGACACGTTTTTTGAAAACTCATCATATATTTTAACTCAGAATACTTTAGAATATGTTTTCATCATGTTTTTGAGAAAACTTTTTACTGTCAATGTCTTTTATCGAGAAAGCAAGAAAATGAATAAAACTATAACCCGGCTTATTTTTTGTCTGGTAATTTAATATCAAAATGCTCGAAAAATCTTTGGTGCCTAATAAACGTTTACTCAATACCTTCTACAGCCAAGTGGGCTCTCTAGTTTCCCCATATACTTATACCCAATAACTATATTTGCCGTATAATGTCCATCTCTTACGCCGTTCTAAATTTGTCTACCTTTACAGTAGTCTGACAAAGCTTCGATTTATTATTTTACAAATGTCACTGGCTGCGCAACATTTGTAGTGATTGTACTCTTAAATATTCGTCTTCCTATATAACTAGTCTACTACGTAATAACCGAGCGTGGGCGCAAGCGAGAGCCGATATTTCGCGGAGTTTTCCGTGCGCGCAATCAAAAAATAGAAATGATGCCAGGGATACGTATCTACAGTTGGATTCGCGCGGGCGAAATTCACGCTTTTTCCATAAAATTTATAGTGGGCAGAAGATCATTGTTGTTCGTATTTTGAAGGGATTGTGTACATTTTTGTTTTTAACGAGAGTAAATTCAACTTGGTTTTTTTCGATAATAAATCATTAACAAATATATCATTGCATTCAATTATTATTAAGGGCATCTTCTTTTTTAATATAACTATTGCAGAAAATTTTTTTTTATGTTTTAAAAAACATTTTTAAAATGCAGTTTTTGTTTAATACTAAAATGTGTGCAATATATAATATAATATGCACCTACAGAGTAAAAGTAAGAAATTTCTCAGATTGAATTGAACTCGTCACCGGACGATTTATAAACATGCGATCTGAGAAGTGGTACTTTCGGCCCGCTATGTAAAAAAATATATTTTCACAATCATGATTTTGGAGTGTATAAATATATAAATCTTGTTCTTGTCTAAATGTATAAAAATAAAAAAAAACGTTAACTTTAATCAATTAATTGCTGTTAAATACGCTCCAAAATTATTATGTGTGGTAAAGAAAAAAATTACTAAACGATAAAAATATATCTATGAAATTTTATTAACTCACGTTATATGAAAAATAACTTTTTGGAAGATAAAATTTAATCACTTGAAAAGCTGTCGGAATTATCATTATTTTATTTACTATATCTTATTATTTATTTTTCTTGGAATTATTATAACGATTATTAAATTTACTGAGATGACGACTAATTTTTCCTTTAAGATTTAAGTTTACTGCTGATTGTTTATACTTGTCAATCAATACATCTATAAAAATAATAATGTAAAATTAATTTAGAAATATTTTTTAAGATTCCGTATAACATTTAAACTTTTGTCTTAAAAAATATTTTACCTTGCATGCATTCAAAAGTGTTTGTAAGGCTAAAGTTCTTTTTTTTTTGTCCTCTACATAGTTTACCAAATCCAGTATAGTTTTTTCGTACAGATGGTCTCATAACATTATTTATAAGTGATGCAATATCAACAGGTAAACCTTTATTACCATTAATTAAATATTGGAATAAGTCTCTCTGAAAATTAAATATGTTTCAACAATAAATATAGTGATAAATTTTCAAAAAATTAAAAAATTAAAATGATAAATATTAATAACATTATCATTTAGTCTATAATTAACGTAATTTTGTTAAACTTGTTTCAAAATAAATAAAAAAATTAAGAACAATATTTACCAAATTATCTCGTTTTTCAATATTTTCTCCTAGCTCTGCATCAAATTCTTCAAACTCCTCTAGATCATTTATTGGCAAACTAATTTCTAATTTCTTTTTTATTTCATTTAAATAATTGCTAGTATAAACTTTAATTCTTTTTTGATTTATTAAAATTCCAAATTTATTTTCTAGAGCGTCAATCACGTTTTTCTGGATGCTTTCAGTAGTTTTAATAACATTGACTTCCACTTCTCCAAAGACTTTTACAATTACCTCATTCTTTTGCTCTTAAAAAAATCCACATAGAAACACATAATTAACAGCTAAAAACTAAAATCTTTCGTAAAGAGTATACGTGAGTTTTATATCCGAAGTTTTACATTATTACTGTAATTATACTATAATGTTAAATTCAACAAAAAATAGTAATAAAGAAATTTAAGTTTATAAAAAAATTTCGCTTATAGCAGGCGTAAAAAAATTCACTAATGCTAGCGGTAAATTTTAAATTCTTCAGGTTAGGTTATAGCATTACACCGAATTTCAAATTCATGGAAATTGTTTTAAAATTCTTTAAAAAATAATAATAGTTAGTAAGTATATACATTTAAATAATTTATAAAAAATACAAGTTAATCAAAATTAAAATACAAATTAGAAAACATAAAACAGTAGTAAAAAACAAAATAAAATAAATCAATATTAAATATTATTAAAAGAATAATAAAACGCTTCATAAAGTAAAGTAATATTATAAAATGCATTATCACCGTAAAATATGTAAATATCTCTATACAATAATCTTTAGAAAAACACTTACCAGTATTGTTAACCATCTCCATCCACCTTTCGATTTTATCATCTTTGGTGGGAAGCTCTACTACAGATTGTTCATCGCTGCTCCAGTGATCGTCCTCCATTGGTACTCTTTCAGTTTTTAAAATATCAAATTACTCCAAAAAAATTATTATAGTATAGAATATATATTTTTCACGAATGAAGTTCGAGAACTGCGACCGTTATTTAAGATGCTCTCTCCGCGAAATGCAGCGCGTAAATGCGAGACGGGGCGGTTGGGGGTTGCAACTATGGGTATTCAAGCTCAGGTCTGTTCTTCGAATTTAGAGACCGTTAAAGTTTGAATTTAAAGGTTTTCTCTTCGTTAATTATTAAAAAAGAAATATTAATAACCAGTTACTAATTAATTAATTAAACAATTAATTTAGTAGTTTATTTTATTTTTAATGCAAATTACTGAGTTTTTTAATTTATGGCTTAGATTAATTGCTTTTTCTAATTTTAATTTACTCGCAATATTATCTTAGGTATACTTTGAATATATTCTTGTTGATATTTTATAAATTATATCTAATAGCAAAATAGTATTAGTAAATTCAGCTAAATTACATAATACTAAAATATTTATTCCAGTAATAAAATATTATTAGATTTTTATTAATTAAAACCTGTGTATAAATTAGTTATATTTTATTCGCGCTTATTGCGCTTAATTTCATCATGTAATTTTCGTTATTAACTCGTTAATAAAATTCAAATTAATTAAAAGGACGCTGAAACAGTATAATAAATACTTTCTGCTTTAAGTATTTTTCTTTAGACAATATTCGTTTTAAAAAAATTACGTATTAAACAAAAATACAAGTCACGGTTTATTCTAAATTTCATATAAATAAAAACCAAAATAATTAAAAAATTTAATACCTAGTTGATTATTTTATTAATCTATTTAAATGTACAAGTATAATTATTCTTCGATGAATTAAACTAATTGTGGAAACTCATTAACCACAACTAAATTGCATTTTTGAGCATACTCCGAAAGTCTTCGATCGCTCCGAAATTTTTACAGTAGGCTATTCCAAAACAGGAAAACAAGGAATATTCAAATTTACTTTATAGACGATCATATCAAATCGCTTGTGTAAAAGACTTTGCGACATTCAAAATCCGCAATAAATTAAAAATTTGGAAGTATTAAAACTAGTATGAACGAAAACGGGCATTCGTACGTACGTGTGATTTACGGAACTGTCGCTTTAAATAATAACGTAAGGCCATCAATTTTTAAAGAGAGGATTATAAGGATTTATTTTTGAGAGTATTGCAATATTTTATGGATTTTGAGGGAAACAGTAAATTTTTATGTTTGGATAAATATAAGAAACAAATATAAAATACTTAAGAATAACAATTTTATGTTCAATAAAGTGATACAAATAAATCAAGAATTTGTTCTAAACAAGAATGATCTGTAAACAAAAGCTCTTACGATAATATAAATTGTCATATGGGCGATAATAACAAGCTCACTTTGAACTTGGATTTTATTTATTCAAATCCACAAATAATTTTTGTAACATAAATGATTGGCATACAGCCTGTACGCATAATGAGCCTTCGTACCTAAACTTAAAAGTATGATATTAAAATACTCCATCTTACATGTAGTAACTTTTACAATTTTATTTCTTACTCGTAAATATGTAAAATAAATCGTGCATCATCATCAATTGACGCAATCGTGAACTTGCGCACCCACACATTCTCTCAGTAGTCTATATTTGGGTGTTCCAAAGATAATTGGGGACTTCACTCAAGCAAGTACAAATATATTTGCAAAATGATGATTTTCGATTATCACACGTACACTTATATCCGTATAGCGCAGAAATGTGCAAAGTCGTGTAAAAGAAAGGCGTATAACTTTTTCGCAAAACAAAAATTCGTTCGTTATTGCTAAGTTTAATTCCAATTAAAAATAAATATTTTAACGAGCTTAATGTTCGACACAACTCAAATAAAGAAATCATCGCGAATGAACAATTTAAAACCCACACTTAATAGAACTTAATTAGCATTTCATTGTTTTAACTTTAACGTTCTGACACGATTAAACCTGTGTTCAGGAAACGCGCGTCATTTACCTGTCAATCCGCGACTCAATCACTAACGAATCACTCTGTACATTACTATCAAATAATTTGACGCTTTTTTTCGAGTTGAAAAAAAAATTGATTTTCTTTATCTTCTAAAATTTGAATCACCATTCATGTTTCTTCATTCACTGGCCCTTTTCGTCGATATAGGCCTTGATAGCCTCTTGACACTCCAGTGAACACCAATGCTGGATGAGCAGAAGACTCTCCGATTCCAGCGCCGCATCCAATTTTTTACGAAGACTGTGTCGTAGTAAAGCTTTTGTTGCTTCCATTGACTAAAATTAATACATAATACATTAACATAAAATTTTAATTATTCAAGATTAAAAAGCAAACTAATATTTTTTATGAAAATACAAGACTAAAAAAATATGTTTAATCAATTACCTGTGAAGACTGTTCGCTCATAGCTTTTAAAGACGGTAAAAGTTCACCTTGAAACCTGTCTGGCCATAAGACTCTTGTAACAATCAGTACTCTACCACCAAGTAATAACTCGTTTGTCTGCAATTATGAATTAGGAAATTTAGAAAAAAGTTAAGTTAAATTAAATTAATAAAAATAAGAACTAAGAACGTAACAAAAAAATTTATTTACCATTGCACTGCCAAGACTGTGCGATAACGTTAAAACTGCGGCGCCTTCAGCTATTTGACCGAGTTTACCGTAAGGAGTGCTAAATGTGGCCTTGTCACTGGCTATCACAAGATCAAACAAAGGCAACATTGTCACACCTAGGCCAATAGCTGCTCCTTGTACACCAGCCACGATGGGTTTATTGAATGTCGCCAATGCTCTAATGAACTCTCTATAACAAAGAATTTCTTTATTATTTATAATTTCATTGCGAAATAATATTCTAGCCATAAATATTCAAATTTTAAAATTAACAAAATATTTGAAATTAATTTTATAAAAAGTAATTAGTACTTAAGAATTTTTTTAAATATGAAAACTAATACTTACTTGACAGCATTAGCCATTTCTTCGACCCGAATCTTTCGCTCTTCTTTATTTGAATGTAATAGGGACGAAAGTTCTAAACCTTCGCAAAAGCTTGTTCCCGTAGAAGTAAATAAAACTACTCGACAATCGTCGTCTTTCTTTAGAATTGACAATGCTTCCCGGATTTCATTCATCACCTGTTCGAATTTACGATTTGTTTATTAGATTTAATTCATAAAAATTTGATTGTGTTAAAAATAATAAAATCTTTACCTGTATTGTGATGGCGTTTCGAATTCCAGAAACTGGGGCTGAAGGAGTCAATATTAATTGTACAAGATGTCCATGCTGCTTTACATTTATTTCTTTATTGCTAAACAATTTTTTAATGTCTACTTTTTCTTCATCGATTGATTTTGAAAGATTTGTACTTCCTGTAAAAAATAATATATTTGTAAAGAAATGCAATCAGCGACTGTTTAATATAATTATTAGCTGATATTAAACGGATACTAAACTTACCTTTTTTACGATTACTAGACGCGCTCGACGATCGCGATGTGCCACTAATATTCGATAAAACAGACGCAGCCTCGGCCAAACACGCTGATAATTCGTCTTGACCCTTTGGCGATGATTTAATATCACTCGATATCGAGTCCGTTAATGATTTATTTTTTGGCACTTTTTTACTTTTTGAAACTGTTTTGGTTGTGGCTGCCACTGATGGAGACGTAGCAACGTTCGACCTCGTAATTTTTTTTACTGGTGTCTTCTCATTCGTCTCTGATTCAGATTCAGATTTTATTGAAGCCTTCTTTTTGGTTTTCTTAAGATCTAACTTATCGGTCGTATCCTGCGATAGTTTCCTCTTGGATTTTGTCTGAGGCTCGAGATCATCACTCTTTACAGATTCTGGAGGCTGGTCTATACTAACACGTGGACTCGCCGAGGCGCTGGAAAACGAGCTGGACGAATGTCTACGGATGATACGTGATGCGTCTGCCGCCGTACTTGCCGCTGCGGTGATGGCAGCAGCGCTGGTCGTAGAAGATTTTGTGGTTTCTTTAGACTTTTTCTCGGTTTGTGGCGACGCTTGATCAGCCTGAAAATTAACATTTAGTTTTCTAATTAAATGAAAATATTCGTACAATTGATTAGGGAATAAAAAACTATTTTTATTACAAATCTAAAATATTAAATAAAAGTAAGAATCTTATTAACATTAAAGTAAAAAATATTTTATAAAATTTTCTTTCTTGTTTTTATACTTAATGAAAATTTATTTACGTTTTAAAATATTATTTTCAGTGCAAGACTAAATTAAAATTTTTATTATTTAAGTCTTTATGTAATTTTCGAGTAAATAAAGTCAATATTAAAATTATAAAACACTTACTGTAGCATTTCTTCTCGATCTAGGAGAAATTTTGGCAGTTGTAACGCTCGAGTTCCTAAGCCTCATTACTGCATTCTTTACTAGTTTCTTTCTAAGACTAAGTTCTCTTTCAGCCTTTTCTACATCCATTACTTTTTTCTGTGATTTGGTAATTGGAACTAGCCTTTTTCGCAAGTCCGGCTGCTCAACATCGTACAACAGATTTACTACACCCTCGTCTTGCAGCAACCTATCGATTTCGGTCACTTTCTTCGGTTTAGATACTGGTGCTGTTGGAGATTTATCCCTTATGGAACTCTTGTTAGGCGATGAGGTTTTTGCCGTAATTGGCGATTTAGTTGAAGCCGCGGCCTTCTTTTGTCGTAGTAAGTTTTTAACTACTAGTTTCCTCTTTGAGATTGGTGCATCTTTCTTCAATAATCCAATCTTAGATCGTTTTAGAGCTGTCATCTTACCCTTGATACCGCCTGGTTTTGATTCGGCTTTAGCAGTAGTTTGTTTCGTCTCAGCTTTAGTTGGAGTTGTCTTTACTTCTGCTTTACTTGCTTTCACATCGGGCTTGCTTTGCTTAGTATCTGATTTAGTTTGACT
>JAPYZB010006337.1:0-10099 GCA_030522745.1 Eupelmus kiefferi | reverse complement strand
ATTATATAACCACACTCAAGTTTTATAATAAACAAACCTAATCTGCGGCCCGTGGTGCTTACAAAATTTTTCATTCTTAGAGGAGGTATTAATCGGTATGATGACTACAATTTTTTCTGCGTAACCATGTAAAAAGTGTAATACTGTTTATAAAGTCTTGAAAAGGGAGGTAGAAAATCCTCGAAACGTCGACTTATAAATAAACTGATATTACTAGTAACAACTTGGTTCGTTGATGATCAATTCCCAACAACTCATTAAAAGAAAATAAATAAATTAAAAATTATTAGAATGTCATAATTAAAATGCAGGACAACCTGTACGCAATTTTAATATTTTAAATACATTATAATTTTTACTGCATCAACATAAGAGATCCAAAAACCATCACCTATAAGGAAGATTCGTTGAGCTAGAAAAAAAATAGTATAAAGAAGGAAACAGTCAAAAGCTTGGAATATCAAACTATTTGTTCAAAGATACAATACTAATCGTGAAAAAATAGGAATAGGCAAATGCTTGTTCTCCCTCTGTTCCCTAAAGCCTTCTCGAGGCATCTAGGAAGATAACAGCAGAACATGCAGCAATGTTTGACGCTAACATCCGTACGGTGATTCAAAATAAAAAACTTTAATCAACGCTCGTTGTCGGGGAAATCCAATTTTGCAGAGAATACATACCAAGGCCTTATGGAGGCGAAAACCTTTTACTGTGCACTCTCTGTGGTGATATTTCCGAGCGGTTGATTTTCAATTAAAAAAATTCATCCCCGCAAGCTCGATGACACGGCTAATCGGCCAACGGAAGGTCATTCGGAAAAATGGTTGAGAATATTGCGTGAGAAATTCAATCACGTTTTCGTTTATATATAGATACATAGGTACGGTCATCTAACCACGAATGTACATACGTGATCATAAGGGAAAAAGTGGACATTCGTACCTGGTAGAAAGCAAGAGAAAACGGAAGAACGATATGCAAGGAGAGGAGAGAAAAGGGGGAGATAGAGCGAGAGAAAGGGGGAGAGAGAGGGAGAGAGAGAGAGAGAGAGAGAGAGAGAGAGAGAGAGAGAGAGAGAGAGAGAGAGAAAGAGAGAGAGGGAGAGAGAGAGAGAGCTGAAAGATGGTGGCGCATTGCGGCAGTGTGGAAGTTTTCCTGCTCTTTGGCGTGAGGTGCTCATATTCCTAAAAATGGGAATTTCGCTCGCGCACCCGCGTCTATAAACGTGGTTGTATTGAATTCTGATAAGAACACACGTACGACTGTTAGCGATTTCTCATCGTTTATACCGCGTAAATGTGCTCAAAGAAAGCCCATTTTTATAGAGTCTCAGAAATCGTTGGTAAATTCCGCATCCATGCCTAGGTTTTTATGATGGAGTCAGCAACAGAGATAAAGAAAAAGCGTCTCTTTGATCATGTTAAGAGTGGAAAATTTTTCCCATACATGTTATATAGGTAGGTAAATAGTATGGCTTATCCAGAATTATTAAAAAAAAACTAAAGAATGAGTTTTTTGGGGCCTAAGCGATTCCCTTCTCGATTTATTGGTGTCTTTCGAAAAAGTTATTTCACATCTCATACTTTTACAGAATTCTAGAGTACTTTATTAATGGTTTTAAATAAAAAAAGGGTATCAATTTTTATCAAATAAAAACCTTTTCCACACTGAAAAAAGTGCTTGGTAAATCTAACAATTTAGCACTTTGTTAAAATATAATTTGCTGCTCCTACGAAATTTTTCGTTATATTTGCAAGGGTAGTATTGTGTTGACAACTATTCAAACTTTGGAAACTTTTTTTTAACAAAAAAATAAAATTGGCCAAGTGTCTAAGACTAGGCTAGTGGATGTCTAATTCTTCACAGTTGGCCATCCGTTGGCTAAAAAATGGGGAACGTTTCTACCAGGGTATTGTTCACTAATATATTAAGTTTGGAAAAATGAATTTATTGATCACCGTGAACAAGAGAAAGTTTATACTCAAAAACTGTGTGAGGTGTACTATTTTATATTTTTAGTCTCTTAATACCACAGATGTTGAGTATGAGAATAGTATATTACGCATCTAGGGAGGTAAAGAATTGGCCAGTCCATAGCACATGTAAATTGCCCCCCGAGCCGAAGGCACATACATGTGCTATGGGGTTGCCATTTTACCTCCCGTGGTGTGTATACTATTTTTCACCATACCCGGGCCGAAAATAACACTTTCATGATTTTGAGCCGGGAGCGAAAGTGGTACTTTCGACCAGGGTATGGTGAAAAAATTTTTTCGCCACAGCGGACCGAAAGTGCCAACTTTCCGTCCTAACCTCAAACAGAAAGTTGGTAATTTCGTATAGTGTAATGTAAAGTGTAATTAGTTTTTTAATCTGAAATAAGCTAATTAAAATACCCTAAGTATTAACAACGGAACAGTCAATCTATTTGTACAACATTTTCCTTAAATAGCTGACTTATCGCTTATAGTTGAAACAAGTGCACGTGGCTGGAGGGCGTAATGGTGAGCAAAAAGGGGCGCAGATCATTCTCTCTCTCTCTCTCTCTCTCTTTCTCTCTCAGCCATAAGAGCTTAATGCGCTCAGCAAGTAAACATCGCCACCGCTGAGATTTCCAATGCGCTCTTTACGCGGAAGCATGGGCGCCGTCACCAGATAAGCGCCTCGCGGAAGGCATTTTCGCTCAGGAAGATATGCTGGCGAAGGATCGAACGCTCTCCTTTTTCCTTGCCTCCGACGACACTGCTCGTCATCATGTCGTAATCCGATAGCCTGACGACCTACCGAATCAACACCTCTACTACGACCAGCATATATGCTATATACCCACAAGATAAACAATCCCTTGAGCTTAACCCTGCTACTTTGGAGGCTCCCTATATGTTTGGCTGCGGTTCACGATGCGCGCTTCTACAAAGCTACACTGGGCCAAGATTGAGCGAAAGTTGGAGGGGAAGGTGTATTATATACTTTTACGATGGTTCTATACTCTACCTCGCAATGCACACACTACTCTCTCTCTCTCTCTCTCTCTCTCTCTCTCTCTCTCTCTCTCTCTCTCTCTTTCTGTCTCTCTTTCTATCTCTCACTCTCTCTTCCTCTCACGCGCGCGCTTTTGAATCCGCAATTTCCCGTATCAGCATTAAAGTCTTGCTTAAGTTGGCGTGGTAAATCAGGCTGCTTGCTCGCTCACTCTCTCATCTCGTTCGACCGACTGTGCTACAGCTACTGTTAGAACTGATAAGCGGAGAATTCATTTCAAGGTGCACACCTTGGTTTCTCATTTCAGAGAACGCTGGCTGGTTAAATAAAAGGGAAGGCGATGATAAAAAACATACAAACCATCTATTTTCATGGGTGTTTTGAATATTTTATACAAAATATAGAGAATACTTGTTTGTTAGTCATTAGATATCTTCAATACTAATATACAAGATATTCTTCCATCATTATGGACAAATTTATAAGCTGTTACGCAGGTCTTCTTGTAAGTTAAGTAATGAAATATCCTATGACCAAGTTTTGCTTATTAAACACCCGTTCTTTTCCAAAATATTTCTTAAATAAGTGTAATCTTGATATTTCAAAGAAACGTTGCTGGTTCTCTGGAATAAAAAAAATGGTATTTTATGTTTTTAATTTTCGTTACCCTGCAAGGTTAACTGATGTTCAAAAGAAAAATTTTTGAAACTGTGAAGGATAAAAAATCAATTCAAATTCAAACGAAAAAACAAAAGAAAAGGAGAAATGGCGAGGTTTGCGTGTTAGTGAAGAGTGTGAATTCAAATGCGGGTAATTCGCTGGTGTAAGTAATATGTGCGCGCTCGCAGAGATCACAAACGATTCGACGAGTCACGCCAGAACTGGCTGAGCAATTTACTCGTACACACATATGTACACGTAATTTTAGCGCCGGCAGACTGCTGTTACAGCACTAGCGCCACGGTGCGAAATGGCAAGCGAACTGCGCTACTGAGCTGCCGAGAGGTCAATAAACAGCTATTGCAGCAGCAGCGCTGAACTGCATCGTCAGATTCGGCGCATGTATGAGAAGCCCGCATGAATTTTAATCGCCACTTCGTAACAGCAGACCCAGCTAGCTCGAGTAAGCGGTGCCCTAACGTGGCTTATCACGTCCTAATCGAATCATCCATAAGGCAGTTCGTAGCTTTCGACGAGAGAGAGAGAGAGAGAGAGAGAGAGAGAGAGAAACGGTTCTCTTTCGCTGGTACGAAGACGGTCATCAGCCTAAGAGATACTGATGCTTCTATGATCAAACAATTTGGTAATAAATTGATGAACAATTTCAACTCGGAGAGAGAAATTATTCCTTATTGTGAATCTGAAACTTAGTAGTTCTCGAAGGCAAGTTTTGCGGATTGTGATCAGTATAGTTCTTTGTGAGGACGTTAACTGCGTGGAAATGTTTTAAATTTAATATAAATCAACTTGACTTCACCAATTCTTGGGGTAAATAATTACGTTAGTACAATTACAACAAAAAGATCTTTTCTTATTCAAATTCTATCGGTAAAACGTATTACCGATTTTATTACCGATATTTACTTTAGTACTACACAATATTTCTTATTCATTTTAAGACAAATGTTCCTGGACTAAGAAAATTGAAGTAGAAAATAGAGGAAAAAAGTTCTTGAGGCCAGACTTGTATTAGGAATAAATATTGATGCTTTACCCATTTGCACTCTATTTAAAAGAAAAGTGTAGTAGCTGAAAGTCTGATCTCTACAAATTTTAAGTTTAATAATGAGTAAACTTAGCTTCGACAAATGAAACAATTCAAGATATGAATAATCGTGGCGACAAGTGGCTCCCACGTACGTAAGGCCTTAATTTCAGACAATATATCCGTTCGAATTACGCGGTATGCGGCGCAATAAGAGCACGGGTGTGCAGAGCCGTAACGCGGACGAAGATGAGGACAAGGAAGAAGAGGACGAGCTACTGGCCGCAATAATCCCTGATCTACGGGCGTCATTAAGTTTTCGTCCCCTCTTCGCCAGAGCGGACAATGCGCTCTCACAATGTTATCTACGCGCAAGAGTCGGAAACACGCGCACTCCTCCTCGTCGTCGTCGTCGTCGTCTTCTTCAACTGCAGACACGATAGGAGGAGTTCCGGCGAATGATACTTCGCGATTTATCGGAGTTGGGGGAGGATAAAAACGCGAGCGCATCTGACGCGTTCAGGAGCGAAAAGTTTCTCGTGGAAAAAGCAAACGCGCCAAGAGAGACGCCCGCGGGACTTGTAGCCAAAGATCAGCTTCTTTTTCTTCTCTTGTACATGCTGCGTTTTCCGCGGCAATAAATATCCTAACGCTTTAATGCTATGGTCTCTCGTCTTTGTAATATACTTTAGGCAAAAAACAGCTTAGCTCAATAATGTAAGTGAAAAGAAACAGCTACTTGATATATACAAATTATAATAAATGTATCTGTGGCTATCGATTAAAATTTAATAAGATAATTTTTTTTTTAATCTAAACGAATAAATCCGTTTTTGAATAATCACTTTCCAACTTTTCGGAATTAGTACACTATAATCCAAATAAATAAAAAATCAATTACATTTATTTATCAAAAGTTTATTTATTTTCATCCAATATCGACTATTTGTTTCAATATAATTCCTCATTTTAACTTACAATAAAAAATATTCAAGTGCATGAAAACCACTATCAGAAAGAAGTTTTTGTATTTCTAAATCTATTTATATATTATCTTCAAAATTTAAGTCTTAAAAATTATTTACAGATTTCAAAATAAATATTTCTTTTGTAACTGCCTAAAAAATTAAACCACTTGCTCTCTCTAATCTCCATCAAATGTCTTATCGTCTTCGAAAATTCTAGCATCTTAATAGACGATTTCATCCATACGCGCACAAGTGAAAGAGCAAGCGAGCAAAAAAGAGATAGAGAGAGAAAGAGAGAGAGAGAGAGATCGTCCCTTCTCCTAAATATTTCAAATTCGTTCGCTTCGAATAGCTACAGACAGCCCGCTGACTTTGCATTACCGATCAAAATTTCATTATGAGGAAGAATTGAGCAATGCGCCTGGAAGTGAATAACTGCATGAAAATAGATCTATGCGTTCGTGCTAAGCTTCATCTGCATTTTTGAAAAACTAAAGTTATTATATACATTAGAATTGTACGCGATCCCAGGGTAATGTTACACACTGACTAAAGGCGGGTTAGAAAGTTAGTAATACGAGCGATTATATTTTCTTTTTCATAGATGTACGCTTGCTGTTACGTAAAATTTCATGAAAATTATTTTGAAATTTACTTTACATGAAAATATATGAGAAATAATTGAAAAATTTAAAAAAAATAATTCTAGATCTGAGTTTATTAAGTTTGGATCACATAATAAATTGTTTCTCCTAAATTATTACATTTTATATTCGATTCATGATAAACCAAAGACTTTACTTGAACATTTGAAGTAGATAAATATGTGTATGGTCAGCCATTAGAATAGGATATTATGAGAATGTAAAAGTTTCTAGTAGATACCTATATATAAAGTTACTGAATTCAAAAATTATGTCGTAAACATTAATTAGAGTAAGTAAATAAAAAAATTTTTTGAGGATTGTAAGTTTTACAAGAAGCTGACGTCATTCGTTTTTCAGGAAAATTCCACTGATTTTGTTAAAAAAATTATAGCCAGAAAAATATCAATTTTGAACGGTTTTACGCGGTAGAGAAATAAACTGTTTTTTTGACAGATGCTTTGTTCATAAAGTCACCGGTGCCTATATAGACATTTCATTTTAAGTCATCCTTATATATTTAACATGATTGCATTTTGCTGCTTACTAATGATGAGAAAATTCTTCATTAATATTATTTTTTCATGTAAATTTTATGAACATGTTCTTATATATTCTAATAAATCTGAATATAACGCTAAAAATAAAAAATGAGGTGTACAAATATATATGTTTCTGAAATAAAGAGGAATCTTATTAAAAAAATTAATAAGCCATTATTAGACACAATTAAAGTATTAGTGATGACGAATGTAGAAGCGACTGAGTTACGCACGTAAAAGTTCCTAATAATGATTTATTATTTTTTTTTCAAATTTAAATTGTTATAAAATATAAAATTTAAATTGATCAAAGAATTAAATAAATAATATACCATTTTAATAATAAATTATTATACTTTGCTTTTTATAAAACTAAAAGTCCATCAACGTTTCAATATCATAATGATAAATACTATACTTGATAGTGTGAGTAAAGTTAAAGATTTGGGCATATTATTCGATTTTGCATTGAGTTTTACTAATTACATAAATGAAATAGAAACTTTTAATTTTATAGACAAATTGAGTTTATCAAACGCACTATCTCAGATTTTAACGATACGCCTGTGATTATTTAAAAATATATATATATATATACATCTAGGTCAAATTTTATCCAGACAGCTAGGTTAGATTAATCTCTGACGCAGTCATTGAGATCGGAAGAATTTGTATTATACTAAACTGGATCTCGTACATTATTTTTATATATGACTATAGAGTGTACATATCTTATTATTATTGGACTTTATTTTTACGCTATAACTAATGATAGATCTTATGAAGATTGTAACATTACGTGCCTGGTGTCCTGATTGTAGATTGAAATGCCTAAATAAAGCTTTATATTTTGTACTATGTTGTGCAATAAATAAATAATCTATCTATCTATCTAGAAGCAAGAAGAACGATTTAAAACTCATTTAAACGGTAGGATATGATAAACGCAATTCCTACATTACCTTTTTACCGTCTTTCTTTTAATTTTACTAAATAATTAGAGAAATAGACAAAATTTCGAAAAAAATCTCTTTGGATAATGAAATAAGATGTTTGTTCTACACAATAATAAAATAATATTTACTTTTACTAATAGTTAATTAAAAACTATAACTTTTATAATTAAAATACAATGGATATTCTTTTACTTTTCAAATATTTCCAGTCCTCAGTAGACAATTATATTTCTACAGTTATTTATATAATAATAATAATAATAATAATAATAATAATAATAATAATAATAATAATAATAATAATAATAATAATAATAATAATAATAAACTAATAATAAAATAAAAGTATTTTTCTTTGGACAACAAATGTTACAAATATTTGCAACATAGAAATTATCAGTTTGGTCATTCGATTTTTCATTCTACAAAAATCAAATTCAAATGAATTCTACAGAGCGAATTAGCGAAAAAGTTCTGGCTACTAAAAATTCTAGAGAACGACTTTTTCTCATTTTTCCTAATTAAAGTCTCTCAATGCCGACTGGCACGTACGGGTGAATTCAGTTATCGGCGAGTGCACGGGATATCAATGGCAGCTCCGAGGTGAAAAATCGAACCACTACTATTACTACTCTTCGACCGATATCGCTCAACGAATGAAGCCAGCATGAAATGATTTATTCCTCCAAGGCAAACTTCTTTTTTCGATATGGGTATAGCGCAATTTATTAGCGCTACGTTTAAGTTTTGTCGTTGCGCGTAAGGAATTTCCGATGAGATGGACTAAAAGTGTCTCATATTTATTTAAAATTCGATAAGGGGAAGCGAGCTAGTGAAGTGAGAGTCGATTCGAATGTGCGTTTTGCTTACGTGCGTATACTTCTTGAACCTTTCTCGTACGATCCGCGTTGATTGCTTTTGCACGCTACATACGTATACATATATATACAAACGCACGCGCCCACAACGCGCGCGCGATGTGTCCTGGAATTAATTTCAAAGCGCAAAGTGATTGCTGTCGATCACGGTCGACGAGAAGCGGAAGACTGATGCGGTAGCGCAGTCCTATGAAAGTGAAAACTATCCAAACAATCGATCTTCGACTATCCAAGCAATCAATATATTTTATAATAAAAGTTGTGTATCAAAAAAAAAATACCAAATTTTTGAAATAAATTCATTTTTTTTTAACTTTTATCTTCTCACTCTTTATATATTACTATTTATATTTATATCTACTATTATTTTTATAATAAAAGAAGAACTTAATGAAAAATTTTAAAAGTAAAAGTTATTACTCTTCCAAAATACGCCCATTTCTAATTATAAAATTTTAGATCGTTTAATACTGGATATTTTTAAGATACTTTAAAATACTTAATTAGTACATTTATAATGTTTTTTTTATACAATCAATACATGTTATTTTAAAATTAAGTGAACAAAAATAGAATTTTAGAATAGATTATACTTTAAAAGTAATCGATATTTTAAGCTATACTCAAACACAGTTTTACGAGAAAAGATTCAAGTTTTACGGTTACTCGTTACTGACCAGAACTGATTTATTCTAAGTTAATATATGAGCAAGATAGATATTGTCTCGTAAAGTGAACCTGCCTTCTAAAATTTATATAGCTTCTTGGTAAATAGTAAATTAAACTGAAACTGATAATTTTAACCTTTAGACTACCGGGATTCCAAGAGCTTTATTTAAAAAGTTTAAAACTCCATTAATAAGTTTAAAAATCTTTTCTAGAAAGTTGATCATGAATTAATTAGAATATCCTAAATTTTTTTTTCAGTGAGCGGAATATGAAAAAATGTTTTTTGTTGCAATGCGCTCTGTTTTCTATCTATCGCGCGAGTTTTGTCTAGAAAATCCAAATGTACAACGCGTAGTGCAACACAGTGTAAACCGTATCAAATAATAAAAAGTAGAACTTTTGCAACAAGTTTTTAAACCCCGAAAAATTCGTTGCGTAGTGCAACACAGTGTAAACCGTATCAAATAATAAAAAGTAGAACTTTTGCAACAAGTTTTTAAACCCCGAAAAATTCGTTATTTCAACTTCGATTATATAATTATTCGATTATATATTGTTAATCCTTGAATAAGGAGTTCTTGACAAGAGGAAAAAATAGGAACAAATTGAATGCTCTGGATGCGGTTTGAACGCACAATCTTTCACTTACTAGGTACTTATCTTTAGTATCTTAGATGGGAATGAATGTATTTAAGGGCTGAATGAGTTGCGTGTATGGGGCTGAAGCGTGTGTGACATAACGGCTGTGATAGAGC
>JAPYZB010006329.1:0-11134 GCA_030522745.1 Eupelmus kiefferi | reverse complement strand
AAACACAATTACTTCACTTGACGGTTAATAACTATGACAACGATAATTAGAATACTAATCTTAAATTAGTTTATGTTTTATTTTGAGTATCAATTAGATCAAGTGAATTTGATTATAATGAATGAATTTCAATTATTTTTAATATTAATACAAAATAATGTACAAATTGTTCTAATTTTATAAAATTTTAGAAATTTTATTTCTAATGATCATTTACCATCGCATTTCAGAAACCACTGACATTATTAATTGGCAATTTACAAAGGTTAGGACTAATCCTTTCAGCAGTATACTGCTTATAAGAAATTTTTATAACCAAATCCACTTTAATTTTTTATAAATTTTTTACCGGCTATAACAGATTTACATTGTTAAATATCACATTGAAAAAATCAATACGAGCTAATTTTATTTTTATTTCTAGTTTATCCTTCTATAAATTTAAATGTTATTTTTACCAAAAAAAATGAACTACTTTAACAGAATTTTCCTTTAATCCCCTAACAATCTGTTAGCATTTAGCAATTTTCAAGTTGATGCGAGTTTTGCATCTCTTTTGAAAATAGCTCAATTATTTCTCCTGTTTTCGCATGCATATCTACGAACACTTCAGACACACAGGTACACGTCCACAGAGATATATACATTACTTACGACGAGACGTGCAAGGCTAAGAACGTAAGTCACGAATATATACATAAACACGCCGCCACACGAATAGGTCAATAGGTAGAATATATGTTGGGAGATTGAGAAGGAGTATCGTTTTAAAGTTATTTTGCATGCTAAAGCAACTTAATGTAGATGCCTTCCTTGGCAGGTAACTCTCACAAAAACCTCTTAATTACTTTTCTGTAAATTTAAATACTTTATTCTTTGAATTTTATATTTTAGTAAAATATTACAAACAATCTTCGTTTTTAAATAATGATTAATAGTCGAAATAAAATTAATAAATTTATTAATAAATATTAATATGTATTGTTTTCCAAAATAAAAATTGTTAGTTTTTAAATTCATATATGTAAAATAAAATCAGGAGGTTTTTGAAATATATTTCTTACCGAATTATTTATTAATTTAAAACATTATTTATATATTTTGAACTATCTCTTCATAAAATAAAAAGAGTTGTTTTTACGCTTTTTAAATTCACATTAATAGAAATAAAAATAAAAAAACAAACGCAATTCACAAAAAGGTGTAATCGTATGTTTTATAATTATATCGGCAAGAGAATTGTTGTTTATATATGTAATTCGAAACTGTTATTTAAAAGACGTTGGTGAGATTCAATCTTTTAATCTTGGAATATAAAGGCAGTTTTACTTTCAAATATAATAACATTATTATGCTTTAAAAAATTGTAATTATGTACATCGAATTAAATTAAAACTTTTTTATCGGTCTGTGACTTTACGTCGCACTTTGATTTTGAAGAAGCGTTAAAAATAATCGGAAGCGGAGTAATAAGAGTTCTTTCAAATCAAAAGTATAAAAATAAATAATTTTTTCCGCATCGAAAATACGCATGTAGTAATATTGTAACTAGAAAATTGGTATCGAGCGAGAGGAACAGTAAAAAGCGAACGCAGACAGTCAATAACATGCGAGTTTATTTCTCGAGATTGAGAATATCAATTTATGAATCACTTTTTTAGGTGTATATGTAGATGTATATATAATTTAGATTGCGTTTAAATGCATTCATGTAAATTAATAAAACTTTCAAGAAACACGAATAAAAAAATAATATTTTGTTGTTTTTTTTATTAACAAAATCTCGTCACAAGTAAAAGTTCTTTAAAAACATATTTTTAAATTTAATCAAAAAGTAATAAAATGTACTGAAATAATCCCCATTATATAAATATATAATTTTACGGCTAACTCTAGTAATTAAATAACATTAAGAGACAACAAGGTATCTTAAATTTGTTTCGTAAAACAACTTTATCCAATAAACGTAACAATTAGTAATTAAATAAAACTATAATCCCAAAAAGTTAAAATCTTCTCATAAACTGTATTCGCTTAAGCGCCCAGGTAAGGCTTGCCATTAAACCGCCTCAGAACTATAATTCAATAACTGCCGTAGTCATCTAGTTCGCTCGAATTTTTACAAGCTATCTACCAGCGTCGTTATAATAATGGGCTAACGGCTCAATAAAGGAACGAAAGCATCATAAGACTCGTCCCAGTGCGCAACGGCACACCTCCCACTTATTACTCCGCGAGGATTTTCGTCGTAGCCCTAGGGCAGACGACGCAAGCAAGACGAGGGATGATTCCGAGAGACTCTCGGTAATTGAGAATCATAGTTGAAGAGAATGGCTAGGATAAGCGGGACTTTGAAATAGAAAATGAAAAAGGGGAGAGAAAGAGAGTCGAACGTGACTTACAAATGATTTTCTGATATTCGATTCCGAGCTCGACCTTTAATCAACCTTTCTTCTGGCTATACCTCAAGTCCTGCTTCAATTTTGACGTTCTAGTGAAATTATAATTAAATTAAGGTAATTAACGGATCGATCATGCACCATAAGAAAAACGGGCCATTCGCGACAATTTTTTTTATTTCTGTTGTTAATAATAGCCTCCATTTTGCTCTTTAACGAAACTCATTTATTTTAAGTCAATACGATTTTATTGAATATGATGATATTGATCCGTAGTAGAAAATTAACCATAATTTGCCCGATATGAGCATGTTAATTTAGCTCATTATGAACGGATAATGTTAGTTAATTTTCTACCAATAATTGGTACCAATTTGCCAATTATCCACGTTCACATGTTTCACCAAACAATATTTTCGCTCTGAGAACTGTAATCTCGTTGTATTTCTTTAATCAAAAGCAACGCGCTGGCTATTGTCGCGCACGCACTCGTTTACTCGAGGATATATACGCGTCTTGGGCAATATTTCGCGCAATATGTTACACAGGCGTCGGGATGCGCAGCAAAATGGAAGAACAATGTCGGCACAAAGTTAATAAAACCGAAGACATCGCCAGCTCGAGCTTTAATTCAACGCCTTCATTAACGATATCTCTCTCCCTCTCGCTCTTACCGTCTCGTGGATTTTAATTAACCGGAATTCTTAGCGGAGCCCTTGGCCAGAGAAACGGGAAAACCCTTTAGCAATTAGCCATTAATTAAGGCTATCATATAACGAGAACGAAGGAGATCTTGGAATATGCGGGGTTGGTGTCTTGTGCGAGTTGCGAAAGGAAAAATTCGCCGGTGTTACATTTGCATTCTTAGCTATTAAGATTTTTGTGCATGGATTTGAGATAGCCGTTTTTACAAGCTTTCTAAATAAATTTTTTAAATGGACTACTTTCTACTAGTTTTGCAGAGCGAATATATTTTTCTTTATCTAATAATAATTTTAGATGTGAATAATTTTAAAACATAATTGATTTGCTAAAATTTCTACTCTACAGATTGACTGTACTGTTTTTATTATTCTCTATTCGTCTTTTACAAATTAATTTAAGTAAAACTGCCCATTATCGAAGCGAATTCAAAATTATTTACTTTCAAATTCCACTCTTAGAAGATTGATGCACCAACGTCTTGCAATGAATTTTTTGCGCTAAAATCTCGGTGACGCGATCAATTTTTAAAATGGGGAAGGGAAAATAATTGTTACTACTTTAAAGGGGAGCAAAGTCCAAAGTAGTCGCGCGTTTACGGGGCGAGGGGGTAGGAGGAGGGTGAGAACGCCGCGATCGATAACTGTGCAACGGGTGACCGGTGTGTCAAACGCTCGTCTCTTTTTGCGGACTCTACCGTCGTTATCTTTCAAACTTCTCCATTATTATGCAAAGGCACTCGGAGATTGACAACTGGACTTCTTTTCTTTTCTTTCAATTTTGCTTTTACATATTAGCATTGCCAGGTTTTTGAACGGTTGTAGGCTTGCCGACCATTAGGGTTTTGCTTTTGAAGTGCTTTTAAGGTTATTTTATATTAATAGCAACATTTAAGTGTGTCATTAACGTTCGAGTTATTTTAGGCCAATGAGTATTGATTATTCGAAAATAAATTTTTCGTTTCAGACCACACTTTCGCGTCGATATGTCAAATCAAAAACTTAGTACGAGTGCTGTAATTCTTTTCTAACTTTTGTTCACTCAGCAAAAATATTATAATTCACCTACATTTCAACAACTCGTTACCCCTCCGAGTGCACTTTTTAAATACACCAGTCAAGAGCGGATCGGCACATTTCTTTTTTACTCTCAATGATTCGGCTCTCAAGTTGCAACTACTCTACGACGTCACGAAATTTCGTTTCTTCGTTTCTTTTCCGCAAAACTCTTTTTCAACCGGCGAAAAGAAACGAGAAAAGCACGCGCCACATCGATCATTATCTCAACGAATCGTGCTCTTTAACTCCTTTACCGATAACTTTCTCATCTAACGTAATTACCTCTCTCACTGTTATATAATTTGGTTTCTTTTTTTTTAGAATCTCGTAGGCCGCGCAAAATACAATAATTATACATATACAATGTGTTCATCATTAATCTCATCACACACTTTGGAATGTCCTCGAGTATCTGTCGACGTTTATTTATACAAGCTATGTAGTTGTGTACGCGCTGAAATAAGCGAATCTTTCCTTTTTATCTTTGTCGTTAAAACGCTGTCTTTATGCGAGTTTATGTACTTTTTTTAATTTTTTTTTTCGTTCATTATAATGGGCAAGCACTGAAATGCGAATGCGAAAGATCGGGAAGAGCTTACACTTTTATTTTCTTTTTAATTTTTGTTTTATACAGAAATTTCGGAGGACGCCGATTTTTTTAAATCTCGATGGTTTTTCCTCTAATTCTCGATAAACGAGTTATAGCAATGATATAGTTAACAATATTAGTCTTTTTTTTATTCACAAAAGGAAACGATTATAAAATCTTGAACGCGAGATTATTCGAGATATGTTTGACTTTAGAGACTTTTTATTGAATTATGAAATGGAGTCTTGAATCGTTATTTAGGCGTACGAAGACTTCAAGTTAGTTTTACTTTTTGATCAAAAATGCATAGTCCAAACATCCTTATATAGCATCAAGCAAGAAAAACGCATTCATTTGGCGAATGGCAAAAATTCGTAAAATCGATACATCGAAAATCTATGTGATAGTTCTTCTTTTCTACAGAGCCCGTCGAAATGTACAAAATTGATCGATCAACCTCGAATTTGAAGATCTCTCGTACCTTTTTTATTTTCTTTCTCCTTTTATCATTTTGGCGTTAATAGTAGACACATTCGTTTTAAGCTTCGAGGAGTATCGAGAAATTGAAAAAAATCCGGCGCCTTTCAATTATTACTTTTTTTATTTTTACATCGTAAAAATTATTTGTATATACCCTAAGACTTTTACGCTTAGAATTCTAAAATTTTAATAATTCCTGTCTTCTGTTTTCATTTTTTAATTTTGCTTTTTGTTGCTTTCTCTGTTGCCGTCGATATATGTATGTATCTAACGTATTTACAAGACTGGGGGTCACCGTCGCGCGCGTTACCCCTGAATATGTATACAAGCTATGATTAAATCTTTAAATTCTTTAACCCTCTTCCCTTCTTATCACTTTTGTGTTAAACATTACCCTTTCTGTTCTTTTTAATCTAATTTTGTGCTGAGTCGACGCACAACCTGGATGTTTATTATTTATATGCAAGTACATAACACTGAGCTATAAAGTAAGGGAAAATTTGATAATTATGGTCCTATAAAATACTATTGAATACATTTAAATGAAATTGATTATGATTTTTTTTTCTAACGAGTAAAATTAAAAGATATATTGTAAATTAAATTAAAACACCAGATTTTTTTTGCTCGTAATTGGTAAAAATGTGTAAATGTATATATATCCATAAAGATGTTATTTGATGATACTTTTTATTCTTCTCATATATTAGTTTCCGTATGTTGTGCGTCGATTCTTATTGAAAACGAACAAATTGCCCACTCAGCAAAAGTTTCGAGACTCATTTTATTTCGTCTTCCTTGACATGACTCAACGGGCAATTCTTTAAAAAAACTCATCGAGTGTTATCGTAATTTTTTGTCACTTATGAGTATTATATTTGTTTCCGTATTTCGTAAATAAAGTACACAAATGCGTACTTCTTTAAATTATTCGCGCTACTTTTTTATACGTCAACAATTCATTCTTGACTAAGAACTACTTTAAGGTACTCGATGCGCTTTTTTAGGTCGTCTTCATATTGTATATAATTTTTACTCTAAGCGTTTGATTGACGGACCAACGACACAGGTGCCGAACGAAACCAGTATCATCATCGTATGTACGGTTCTTATACTGTTGTCTTGACTCTCTGCTTGTCTTGCGTCTTGTATCATCGTTTTCTACACATACGAGACGCGCGTATACAAAGGAAAAAAGCTTTCTCTTTGAGAAAGCACAAGGTAGGGAGAAACTCGGGGATCAGAAAGAAAAGGTTACAAGAAAGGATTTTTAAAAAAAAATTGTAAAAAAAGTTACACACTTTCTCGCACAAATTCATACAGGATAAACTAACAGGGTGAAGAAAAACTTCTTTCCCCTCGATTAATCCTCCGTCGGGGAGAGGAGTGGGTGGGGTAAAGTGTGGAAAAATGACGCCGGCATGGGGAGGGTCAATACGTAAATTTGAAGGTCGGCCTTACGCACACACTCACGTTTATGTACATGTATAACCAGCGAGTATCTAAAAATGGAAGACGAGGGGGGCAGGTCGTGTGTTTGTGTGGGATTCGCTTCTTTGGTTCTTTTTTTCTCCTCTTCTTTTGCCTCTTCTACATCACGGCGCTTTTAACTCGACACTCGAACAAGAGAAGATGCGCGACTCGTGCTCTTTGTGCGCAAAAATCGCGCGCGAAATTTTTTTTACTTCGCTCGCGTGTAAAATTATGGCGTTTTTACAGCTCGGCGCGCCTGCGATGCCTGTCATTGGCCGACGATGAGAAATCATAAGCATTAAATCTGTGATCTTAAAATTTTCTGACAACTCGAAAATAATGTATCTGCTATCGATAAACGAAATTAATATTAGTCATGTACATTAGGTTTATTTATTTGTAGAAAAATATATAATTAAGTAATTCAATATTTTCAACATTGATAAATAAGTATCTTTGTAATATTAATACAATATTGTTTGTTAATACTGCATCTATATCAATAGAAAAATAACGACAATGTAACTTGTATATAAATCAATTTGTTAATAAGCTTGATTGTCATTGACATGAAAATAATATATTTTAAACGCCGCTAAAGTACGGTCGTTTCGTTAAATTTAAATTTTGTACGTAATATAAGTAGCATTTTTAGTGACTTTGAGCACAGCTTACTTATTAACGGCACGCTTAGTCAAAGCTTTAGATTTTCGCATAAAATATCCCCACTCTATTAATAAATTTATAAATCGGTTTTCAATAAGTTTCAAAGCTCGTTTATACCTTTTCCGATAGTATAATAATAAAGTGGTTGTTATAATAATAAGAAATTGAGATCATCGCGTTTAGAAACGTTAATTTACAAATTTTGAGAAGTTCTTTCAAATTAGATTATACAATTGCGTCTTAATTTATAATAGATAAACAAAACTACATTATACATAATAGCACTTTTAACATTTTTTAAATTACATATTCATGAACACTTAATATTTGTACTTTGATTTAAAAATTTACAATCATGTTTTTCTCTTTTCTTTCTTAAAGCGTGCTTTAGGGAGTCTTCTTCCAAATACATTTAGCTGAAAGCATGCTAACGAGTAGTCCTCCTAGCGTTATTTTAGGGCTAGCTTTCAATTGGAACTTCTTTATAGCGATTTTCCGACGATATAATCGACTACGGGGATCATTTTTAAAATCGCTTTACGTGTGCAGTTTAGTCTTGCGACCCCGGAAATGACGAATTTTCCAACGAGAGCTGGGCACAAAGAGACGTGAGCTAGCAGATTCTCGTTAGCATCGAATTTCCGCGAAAAAAGCAGCTCCGATAGTAGGATTTACTTGATTTTCGTCCGTTCTGTTTTGACACGCGTTTTCTGTCCTCAATGAATCCAAAGATTTTTAACAATATATCCAAAAGATTCAAATTTAAAAAAAAGTTAATAATAAATAGTGATTGTTACAAATCGATATTCCACGTAGAACACTTTTAATTAGTATTAATTAACTTTATTATAATAATGAAATTTAATAATGTAATAATTTAATGTAACAAATAATTTTTGTCTTTCACTGAACAACTTTTAATTCTTGTACTGTCCGAGTGTTACCCGATTGTCGAATAAAAAGGAGACGTCAGCCTTGTCTCCTTGTAATACGCGCTAGCTACGTTGAAATGCACACCCTTTAATCATATATTTAAGCAACGTTTATAGACCGTGAAAAGTAATGAGAAAATCTTTGCTATAAATACAATCTTTTTCAATTTTTACATGGAAAGTTTTGTGCCGTAACTTCCAACGGTACATTCTCTTTTAGGATCACATGTTAGTTCAAGAGAATTTTCACTTTAAAAAAATTATAGGATTTAGTTTCTTTTATTAAATGAACATGTCAGAAAATTTTAAGATCATAAATTGTTAGTTTAGAATAAAGACGTGGGCTTAACTTAGAAATATAAAATTTTTACATGTAACTTTCAACTTGATTATAGATAGAAATACGCATTAAAAATATCAAATAAAAAATTCTAAAGTACATAATTTATAGAAGTAAAATCAAAGCTTTACTAAGAATATTTAAATGTAATCCAAACGAATACAACCTGTTATCAAATTATAAAAATTTCAAATTATTTTGTTTCTAAAACGATCACGGCCATAGGACAGCGTCACTTCATCCAGAAGAAAGCTAACCTTGCGATTCTAATGGCTATTCGTTCGAAATAATTGAAATTCAGTCAAATCGAGATTTTGCTATTACAAACCGTAACTAATAATGACAATCGTTAATCCTCATAACCATAATAATAGCCGCACGCGCGCCTGATATTGTAATATCTTATAGAAGACCTATCACCTAACCTATAGTAAAACGGTGAACCTGTTTGACACCCGCGACGGTCACGTAGTATAGTCTATATATTTTCTTTTTATTTTTAATACCGCAAGAATGCTGCATCAGTTATCTCCTTTACTTCATCGATTATTTATAATATTTATGCGATAATTTTCGTTATTTATACTATTTATAAATACTTACTTCGATATATACATATATATTTATATATGTATAATATGGCATTTACGCGCACGCGTTAAAATTAGGATCAGTCGCAAGGTGTTGAGCCCTTGATTAATATTTGTTTTTTTTTTTTTAATTCTTTCTTTCTATATATTTTTATTACAAGAACTTGCTTTACCCTATGCATAAGTGTATAGATTTTGTGTGAATAGTCGCGACGACTTTAAGAAATATACGAGATAATCGAATATCGATGTCTATCAAGATAAGAAAATGCCTCGACGCGGTTTGTGCAATAATTCTCATTCGCAAATACACGTTTCGTCTGCGTTCGAAATATCAGCGGTTCTTTCTGGGCCGAAAAAACATTCGATAACGATTTATGATTAGCTCTTATTAAGTAAAGAATTTATACTTTCTTAATTATGCAATGTATTTAAGTACCTTTTTAATCTAATAAATGCGCCTTGTTAGCATAATTGTGCGCTTAATGCGATCATACATTAAAGATCCAAGTCTATTGCTCCAGAAGAAGTATTGTAAATGTAAATTTTAATCCAAGTACATTTATCCATTTTCTCATAATTTTCTTAAAAATATAAATTTAAATATAATATAAATTTTATAAATATACATTTAAATTGAAATATCATTTTAGATACAGCTAATCTTTAAATATTCGACTGTTTTTTCGGTCGCAAAAGCTAACTTGAGTTTCTGCAAAATTATTCATTTTTTTTTTTATTACCTTTTCTATATAAGACCAAATCATTGTTATTTTTCTGGCTCTTTCCGTTATTCCCTGCAAGTATAGACATTTCTACACTGGCATGTGCTTATTTTTACATTTCAGGAACTCCACGTCTCTGGCTTTTTGGCAAAGTGTTAAAGTTTTTTGCGATTCTACGTAAGTCACATAAAATCTTTATTTTTTATTTAGGAGACGCTGACACTTTAATTGGATTGCTATTAGTTAAATGTATTTGTTATTTTATTCAAATTAAGTAAAATATCCAATAATTTTAAATTCTGAAACTTTAATTTAACTTTACTATTTACTCAATTGAAAATGGCTCCATTTTTATCACTAGAAATTTTAAGAGATTTTAAATATTTAAAAAGCTTTTGCGTTTCGAATGGTAAGTAGATGAAAAATTTATAGCTAAGAATGAATTTGAAATCTTCTGTAAATACCAAATTTAAGTATTCTATTAACATTTAAGTACAAAGTTATAAGAACCGTTTTTAAGAGTACAAAGTTATAAGAGCCATTTCAAAGAGTTAATTGAAAATTTTAGTTAACCCTGATTCAGAAAGTAAAAATAAAATAAATTCCAATAAATCCCGAAATAATTTGTTATGGAAATGATTGCAGGCATTAAGAATCTACAATTGTATTATTAGCACCACGAACATTCAAATAATTTAAACATCTAAGTTATAAATAAAGGCAATGCGTTCGCCAAGTGTAGCGTCAGTATCAGTTTGGCTTTATTGGAAATTAAAGATGCAAGACGGATATTGAGCAAAAGATATTAAATGAAAAAATTGCGAATGGAATAATATATCAACAAGTGTTTCAATGATGTAATAGCACTTTCAATAAAATACGATTTTATTTAACTTTAAATAATAAATTAAATAAACTAGTATTTTATTAGATCCAATTACAAAAAAAAGAGAATTTCTTGATCAGATATTAAAGTCCGAGTAAAAAAGCAACGGAAACCTTAAAATACCGCGCTCATTAAAATACTTTAATACGGCAGGTCAGCTAAACTGTCCCCAAAATACAAAACTCAAATCCACTTCCCAGCTTTAATTCCCAAAAGCCAGCAGCAGGGAAAGTGTAGATGGAAAACAGGACCGAGGAGCATTCACATAGGCCGCGAATCAACCAGGGACCAGAA
>JAPYZB010006326.1:0-17416 GCA_030522745.1 Eupelmus kiefferi | reverse complement strand
TGCTCGTGCACGTGGCGTACGGCCCCAAAACAGTATCCAACTGTCTTGTGCTCGTGGCAGAGACGATTCACAGTAACTAGATTTATGCATAAATCTACAGTAATTCTTATTTCTCAGTACATGCACTATGCTTTTCACACGAAATGTCGAATATTTCGTATTCATTTGAAAGAAGAATTATAACGTTTGTGAGATATGCGTAGTTGAACTTTCACACACTAGTGTGATTACGCATCCATCACTGGCTTCACAGATACTCGTTCACGGCGATCATTACTTCTGTGCCTTCCATTTCTTGCGTTAGTCATTAAAATAATTATCTTTAAGTATTATGAATATTTATCAAAAATATGAATTATCTTTTTGCAAAGACGTGTAATTTACATTATGTAAAAAAATATTTTAAGTCGCTTTAGATTAAAAAAATTACCTTTTAAATTTTACATTTGCTTCCGAGTTCTGTGATACTACTTTGTACAATTTTTCAAACACATAGATGTATATATCACAACTTACACACTCACATATATACGACATATACTAATATTTTTTAAAAATTGTGCATTTGGATTTAAAACTCCTGAAATTTTTCTAAAGTTCCATTAAAATAAACTTTTCTGTTTCAAAACTTTTTGAATAACGAAACAAAATTAATGGATGCAATTATTTTCAGACAAATTGCTTTTCTCTACATCAAAACAAATAATGATAAAAAGCCGTAAAGATTGGCTTTTAACAAGTGGTAATTGAAAGAACAGCTCCGTAGGATTCAAACAACAGAAACTATATCTCAAAATTTATATTAATTAAAATATTAAGCCCAGTTAGTATATCTTCAAATTTGTATTAATTAAAATGTTAAACCCATTATTTTTCTAGAATAAAAATTTTAGAATGCAATTTTTAGCTGTAACTATAAATCTTTACAAACAATAATAGACAATATTAGATTTTATAATAAATGATTTTCACACGGAATATCTTTATTGCCGCTCACTCTGATTAAATAATTTTAAATTCTGCGCTTGCTAATCGCCGAGTTTCTTATACCTTATATTTCTCTTTCTTACTTTGGGCAATAAATCGAATAAACTTATGACTTTTATCAGACATGCTACTTATCATATATTGGAATGCATTCGTTAAAACACCCAAGAGACAAGTAATTATTATGAAGACTGTTGATGTGTCCGGTTGTGTTTTTGTCTCTTGCAGATTTTGTTCAGTTTTACAAACTTTTTTAATTGAAGTGCAAATTGTATTTTATAAATAATGATAATTTACTTGCTATTAATTTTTCTTGGACTTTTAACTTTTTATACGTACGTAAAAAATTTAAAAACTGTTAGTTTATTGGAAAAGATACCAGGACCAGCAACACTTCCATTACTTGGAAATCTATTAACTTTCAACGTTCCTGTCGGTAAGAATTAATATTATCAAAACCTTGCGATCCTACCTAAAAAGGCCCTATAGAATCCTACAAATGTTGGTGTAACTTGTAATATTCATTACGAATTAATGAAATTTTTTTTTTTTTTTAATTAATTTATTATTTGATTGTTGATCCTCGTAAAGTTTGACTGATAGATATATACATAATATACTTTTATCAACTGTGATATTTATAGAAATACGAAACGAAATAGACCTGCTTACATAATTGAGGTACGAATTTTGTTAATGACGAACTGCTGCAGAATAATAATACCTTTGTATGTACTTAATGCAATAATAAACTATATCTATCATAAAATTTCGTATAATTTAATATTTATAGGATTCTATCAGGCCTTTTTTATTGAAATACCACATCTAAAAAATAAATTTAAACTTGAAAATTTTAAATAAAACTCAGAATTTTGTTTCCAAAAGAATTAAATGCAATCATTGTATATAGATAGTAGCGAAGCGAGTTCAAAGATCAATTGACAGTCAACATTAAAAAAAAAATTCTTAAAATGTTTTTCTTTACTAAGGCTCTTTTTTATTTCAAATTACCCTTAAAATTCTATAATCTCTAGTAATTGACATGGCCAGAATTCAGAAATTTTCCTTGAAACGTGTAAAGCTTAAATTAAGCTTTAAACTCATCGTAATTTACGTATAATAATGTATCTGATTACTCTTTTTTTAGTGTCAAATATCAATTCTATTTTAAAATATTGTGAAGTAAGTACTAATCTGAATTTTTCCACTTGCTATACTTACTTAGGTTATCTTCCCTAGATAATTAATGTTTTTAACTACTTATTTTTGTAAAAGAATCTGTTCTCGTTCTTATACGTAACGGAAACAATTTTCAGTTTTTGGTAGAAATAATTAGTTTATTACAAAGAAATTATGATTATACAAAGACAAAAAAATACGAAGACCTCTATAAAAATGATTAAAAATTAAGTAAAAATAAATGATCTGATATAACTTTTTTACGTTAAGTAAATGTCACGTGGGTTAATTAAAATAATATAATACTCTATTTTATTGTTAAAAAATTTTCCCCATACACTTAAATAGATAAACAATGGAACGTGCTTCGTAAGCTGTCAGGTGAATACTACCCTATTCTGAGAATTTGGCTCGGCCCGTTCCAACATTTTGTTAGTATTCGACATCCCGATGACTTAGAGGTAAAAGAGCAATTTTTAAATAAAATTTCACTACATTTATAGATTTATTAATGATTGATATCTTTAATATTAGATTCTTCTATCAAGTCAAAGTCATATAGAAAAAGGCAAGAGTTATAAATATCTTCATAAATGGTTGAAGGGGGGTCTTCTAACGAGTACAGGTAAATATATACCTAAAAGTTTTTGTTTTAATTTTTATGTACACTTGCTTTAAATTAACATAATAATGATAATGTATAATGTTATCTTTTATCAGGAGATAAATGGCGCCAACGTAGAAAAATTTTAACTCCAGCCTTTCATTTCAATATTTTAAAAAAGTATATAGACATAACAAACGAAAATGGTATTAAATTTATCGAGGCACTTAAATCTGAAGGCAAGGAATCGATCCAAAATCTCGCATCTTTATGCTCAAAGTACACCCTAAACATTATTTTAGGTATATTTAATTGAAATTAATAATAATTGTATCTTTAGCTGCTTTGTTTTTGCAATAAATTAATACTCTTTTCAGAGTCTGCGATGGGAATTGATCTTGATAAAATAAATAAGGAAACAGCAGAAAAATATAAGAATGCAGTGTATCAAAATGGACTCATTGTCCTATATAGGTATATATTGTTTCATATATTAATATTCAAAACATAAAAAAACGATGTATAAAACTATATTGTAATAATTATATAAAAATTGCAAACTTATACTTTTATCGTCATGTATCTTGAAACCAGGATTGCAAGACCTTACATACGAGATTGGATGATGAATCCTTTGTGGAAACTCGGACGACTGCAAAAAGAAGCACTTAAAACTCTTTTTGATTTTTCAAACAAGGTAATCTTAAAAACTTCAGTCTTTGTATAGAGATTCTTACGGAAAATTAATTGTTATTATTAACTGTTATTATCATATAATTATTGAATTTTTAATATAATCAATTTATAATAAAAAAGACTCATCTTATTAAAAATATATAAAAATTATCTACTATTTTATAATTTGAAATACGTAGGTTGTACACGAGCGAAGACAATACCATAATTCTACAGGAAATAAATTTCTTGGATCAAGCAATGATGAGGCGGATTCCAATTCTGACGATATTTATGGAATCGGTATGTATCGGATATATCGGCATAATTATTTTTTTTTAATATAACTAAATTATGTTACAACTAAACTAACTTAACTAAATTCTCTTACATAATGCATTTATAAATTAAATTAAATCGCATGATGTAGAATATTTATCGTTTAAAGTAAGGAACTTTTTATCAAACGATTTGAGTGCTATTAATAATTTTCTTATTTACACTTTAGGACGTAAAAAACGATTAGCTATGCTCGATCTTTTACTATCAGCTGAACAAGAAGGTTTAATCGACAATGAAGGAATTACAGAGGAGGTAGATACGTTTACGTTTGAAGTAAGTATTATAGGTCTCAAATATCAGTTTTATAATGTATATCACCACAAATTTTAATATGCACATTAGGATCCTTAATAATACATCCTTAGTACGCTATGTTAAAACAAATTTCCCAGTATGTATCATGAAACATATCGATATTGCAAATGATTTCTGATTGAAATTGAAATGATTTATTTAATATTAAAACGAGGCGCTATAATATCTGAATTTAAAAATAGGCCAAAATAATGTTGTAAAACCTCTTATCGGTGAATTCTCAAACTACATGATACAGATTGACTAAAACAATTGAAAATTTATCTAAACATTCAAAATTATATACGTGCAAAATGGATTTTTAATTGAAATTCGGAAAAAAATACAACTGATCCGTCTCTATATATATACTACTGGAAAAGTTCATGTGAGATATTAAATGATAATTCGCACGTGAAACACTATGCGAGGACTTGTATGAGATCTTATGTAATACCGTATATGATAATAACTCATATGAGATTTAATTTCTGGTATTGTACCAATTATCTCAAAATATAGCAAGATTTACTAAAAAATTAGTAAATACCCTATAAGTATAGTCATTTTTTGGATTTTCATAGTCTGCCACTGCTTTGTAAAATAGTATAGTAATTAAAAAAAGAAATTTTCTTTGAGTCTTAGTAATATAATATAAGCAAATTTAATTGAACCCGTTGATTAATAGGGACATGATACTACCGCTATGGCCATGACTTTTACATTGATGCTACTAGCTGAAAACACGGAAGTTCAGGTATCTATACCTTTATATAGGCATTAAAAGTTTAATTAGACAAATTTGCGCAATATTTACTTTTCCAATTTTATTGTAGAAAAAAGCTAGGGACGAGGTAACTAAAATTTTAGACAAGAGTGGCGGCAATATTGGAATGACGGAAATGCAAGAATTTCATTATTTGGAACGATGCATCAAGGAATCCCTGAGACTCTATCCCCCAGTCTCTACACTATCACGCACTTTAAGAGAAGATATACAATTGAGTATGATTTTCTTTGTTTATGCAATAAATTGTAATATACCTATCTATGAAAAACTTTCAATTATTTCATCTTATTATTCGACTTTTAGAGAACTTTTTAGTTCCAAGTGGAACGGAAGTAGTCTATCACTTGTATGATGTACACAGAGATCCGAATTTTTGGGATGAACCAAATAAATTTGATCCAGATCGATTCCTGCCTGAAAGAGTGCAAGGTCGCCATCCATACTCATACATTCCATTTAGCGCAGGGCCGCGGAATTGCATTGGTAATGAATTATGTCCTTACGGAAAAAAACATCTAGTTAAAATAATGATATTGCATTGTCAAATTCTTAAGAACATTAGCATGTTTTATAGTAAAACTCACTATAACTTTTACTTTAAATTAGTAATTTTTTAACTATAGTCTGTATGTAAATAATTTAATATGATGATTATAAGTATTAAATAATAAAAAAATTTATTTCAGGTCAAAAGTTCGCTCTCATGGAATTAAAATCTTTGGTTGGCCGCATTTTATATAATTTTGAGTTAGAAGCTATAGAACGAACATCGGACATGGAGGTCTTATTAGATATTGTAATACGACCGAATAAACCAGTGCATGCTAAGTTTATTCAGATTGATAAATAAATTATTACAACTTTAAAAAAATTCAAATTACTAGCATATATAGTAAATAGCTTTATGTTATTTTTCTGTAAAAAATATAACTTTAGTTTAAGGCTTGTAGCCTGTTAAATTAATAGATAAATTTAAGCCTTTTACTAATGATCTTACTTGACGATTGATTGTATATTATCCAATTTATATAAGCTCATGATGTTGCTTCATTTTAATGCGGCGTAATACTATTTACAAAATATATGTATATTAAAAAAGCATATTTTTTACCATATAATATATCTCACCGACTGTATAATTTATACGCCGCAAGTTATGCAATAACATTATTTACACATAATTTGTAAGTTTTAAATAAATACTTTTTTGTTTTAGTTTTTTTTTTATATTTCTATTGATTTTGAACGATATAAATATATTAGACTGAACAATCTTTATGTATTAAAAAAAAAGTTTATCACTTTTTACATAACTGTAATTCTTTTAAACATTTTCGACAATGCGTTAAAATACTATTTCACAAAATGAAATCTTAAATTCTTTTTTTTTTGTAATATACGACAAAACGTTTTTATGAAAAAAGAGGAAGTAAGGCAGATCATCAGACATTGAACTTAAACTTAGTTTAGGGTCACGTGCAGCACGGTTCGTTGATGATTAAACTTCGTCAAGTGTAACGTTGCGTCGAATCAAAAGAAGCACTTAAATACATAAATATCTAGGATAAGTTCATTATGAGCCTTTGCAGCGTAAGTATAGTCATTATCTGCGGTAATTAACCGTGCAATTCTTTTTATTACCATCCGCCTTACATCATTCATAACTGTATTCTATTATTCACATTTATACGATTTTGATTTTGTTTTTTTAATTTATTTGGTCTTTTTTTAGCGCGATTTCACGATGTATTTGTTACTGATTTCAAAACTTTGAGAAACCATATTATGTAGTTTGAATTAAAGAATATCAAAATTTTGCCGAATCATCAAATCGGTGCAAGTGTCCCCGGTAATCACAAAAGTAGCTGAGATTGTTGTTATCGACACTTTTAATCCATATCTTGAGCATGCATCGGTATAATCGATGATCGTGAAGAAAGAGCAGATGATACTGATTGCAATTACCTGTACTTTACGTTTTTATTAGCTCATATACTCTTGCTTAATTAACTAGACTTAAAAACAGTTTTATTGATGAAAAGTTCGATATATTATAATCTTATAGGCAGATATTATTTCTTTTCTTTATATATTATTTCTTACTTTTTTTATTTAAATAAAATTAAGTATTATATTTAAAAAAAATGAAAACATTACATTAAAAATAAAGTTTTGTAAAAAAAAAAAAATAAATAAATAAATAAATAAATACTTTAAATTACCGTAATAATTTATATTATTATATAAAATTATTTTTATTTTATTAGGATCTTAAATAAAGAATTTCATAGTTTAAGAAAATAATTTTATTTAATTATAATACTTTTATTAAACAAAGTTTAGCCAATATCTAAAGTTATGACCTGTAGATAAAAAATTATCAATAGGGCAATTGTTATTAGTTTTATAAACATTTCTAAATTTTTTGAATAACAGTTTAGATTATAAAAAATTTGATACATTATAAAACATTTTCAATTTTGGTTTACATTTGCTATTAGAAAATTAAAATTGTTGTGCACCTTTGAACACTGTAGTGGCATACAATTTTTTCAATAGTCTTTATAACTTAAAACTTGAAAATATATATTTAATAATAATAAATATTACGTATAATTGTGTAACGTTATTGTCAAAGTATGTTGAAAAAAATACATTAAGAATTTTGAAAAAATATTTTAAACAAATTTATGATATTAGAATCGTATTTGAATTACTAAAAGAAGGTTTATACAAAATAATTACATTTTTATGTGCCCGAAAATAAGTGAATGTTTATAAATTTAGTTTTGACTTAAATAATTAGTTTTCGAGTAAAATGATTCATTATTTTATAATTTTTTATTCAGGTGATTCGTATAAATATTTTTTTAAAAATAAAATAAACCTTAAAATATTAAAACCGAATGAACAAAAAGTTAAACAATTTTATTTGCATAAACCTCTTTTCAAAAACCAATATCTAGGATTTTAATATCATAAATTTGCTTAAAGTATTTTTAAAGTATTATTCCCCAATCTTTAAATTTTTTTTTTTTTTTTTTTTTTTTATGTACTGTTGTAAAAAGAAAATCAAATGTCTTAAGTAACATTGTTCACATCATTATATAATTCATTTAACCCTTTGAGTCACGCCTTAATTTCAACGTTATTATATTATTTATAACTATTAATTATTGATGAAAATATCAAAATCGTTTCTAAAACTTAAGATAGCAGAAAACTATACTCAAATATTTGATAATCTTCATCAAAAATTGAAAAAATCTTTCTTAAAAAGGTGGTACATATACCACTACGAAGCAAAGGGTTAAATACTTAAATTTAAATTTTATAAACAACTATACGTACATTTAATTAATATTATTGTCTAAGCACACTACGCCATTCAATAACAAGTCTCAACGACATTTTCTTACGACAAAATATACATTTTAAATACTCATTCAACAATTTAAGTTCGTATATATACAATTAAAGCGCTTAAATATATATATTTTATAACCACCTAAAATATTTCTGCGTATATATGATGGAATGTAAAATATGTGTGATATGTGTATGAGAACATTGAATTTTTTAAAATTTTAAAATCTCTTAAAACTAAACTAATTTGTACTTCTTATAAATTCTACCTTTTACTTACAAAAAAATCAATTATACAATTTTCCATGTAAATGTAATGATTGAGAATAAGCTCAATCAAATAAATAATTTATCATAAGTGAATTCGACAAAAATTTGATAGTAAGTACATATTGCATAAAATAATTATACTGACTTTGAAATGTTGTATCTATGTAAATTACTTTAATAATTTAGCTTATTTATATAAATGATATACTTTAGTAAAATATACGCGAAGAACAAAAAATTATAAATAACTGTTTTGCTCTTTTCTTTTTTGAGACTCACTAAATTTTCCATCAAAAACGTACAAAGAATTTGATCTTAAGTTTCCATTAATCTCGTTTAATCGTTGTCTTCGTTTTTTAATACGTTCAGCCACAAATGGAAAAAATAGATCTGGATCCAATTCATCTCTGTAGCTACAACAGGCTCGACTTAAGTAACTGATCAAAAGACCAATTACCATTGTGATGACGAAACCAATAGCACTATACCATATGTATGAAATTCGATACAAGTAAAAATATGACGAATCATTCCTGAAAGATAAAATTTATTTGTTAATTCAAAACATTAATTAAGAAATTGTGTTTAACCGTCTCTTTTTGAAAAACAAATGAAAAATACATCAACTAATTTTATTTAGTTTGGATTTATTCATTTTTTTTTCTATTAGTATCTTTGTCAAATAACTTTTATAGTTATACAAATAATACAGCTTGATTAAACTTACTCAGAACTCTGTAGTAGTTCTGTAACTGGTGTAGTAGTATCATCAATAATCTGTTTAAAAGATCTTAATTCACAGCCTTCAGTAGAAACCGGTAAAGACGGTGGCATTGGTCTTGGTTGTCCAAAAGCAATCCATAATGTAAAAGCGAGTGACACTAAAGTGCCAGTTACAGCACCAGTTTGATTAGCGGATTCCGTTAACATTCCTAAAGTAAAAATACCAAGCAGTGGTCCACCAACAACGCCAAATATAGTTAAACTAGCCTATAATCAAAATTGAATAATACATTTTTTTAAAAAACTTTGAAATCTAAAAATCAGTAAATAAATACAAAAAATATATTTTTAATTAAGAACATTATTACTATTACGCTTAACAATCTTTCTGGTTATTTACAAATCAATTTGTATTACAATGATTGTTTTAATGAATGAAATTTTGAATTTTCGCTAAAGTTTTTATATCTATAAAAATTTCGTGAAACTTTAATGTAAAATAAAATTATTACCTGAAGTACACCGCCTAATAGCTGGGCAGCGAAAGCTAGAGCAATGCAAATAATTCCAAATGCTAAAACAAGTAGTTTGCTAAATATTATAGATTTGGACTCTGAAAATTCATGTCCTGAACACTTTGTATACACTGGTTTAATATAGTCTTCTAATGTTACAGCTGCCAAAGAATTCAGACCAGCTGATATTGTGCTCAAACCAGCACTAAAGATTCCTACATAATATATACTTTAATCAACATAATAGAATACAAAAAAAAATAATTTAAAATTTATTATAAACTAAACAAACCTGCTATAAATAATCCAGGTAGTCCTGGTGAGCTTGATAATGTATCCATTACATATAAAGGCATCAGCATATCAGTAGAAGATATTCTTTTAGAGGCTTTAGGATCACAGTTATAATAATGGCTAAAAATAGCAAGACCACAAAAACATGTAGTGATTGAAAGCCAACTTAAAATCGGCCAATTTAACCATAATGCTAATCTTGCAGACTTTAAGCTTCTAAAATAAAAAAATTAAATATTAAATATTAAAAATTCAGATAAAGTATTTATACTAATATTCGTAGCAACTAATTATTTTAATAATTAAAGTTTTTTCTAAAAACTGTTCAGAAATTTACTTGATTTTCTGAGGAAACGTCTAAATTTCATTCTGTTTAAGGAGCACAATTTAAATATTTTTTTGTAGTTGAGTGTAGTAAAAAAAATTGGTATTTAAAATAATTTCTTAGTATTGGATGGATTTTCCATCAAAAAGAATTCATAGATGAATTTGTCAAAACTATTTTTATTACATTTTATAAAAGTATTAAAAAGAAAACTTTGTACTAGGTTTCAAATTAAGGGAGAGAAGAGAAAGAATTATTTGAAACTAGAAAAAAATCATTATAAATACTTACTTCAAAGTCATCATTCGTTGAACCTGAACCTGATTTACACCAAAAAGTGATAGGAAAGTAAATAGTCCACCAATAATAAGACCCCACCATGTATGGCGAACAGTTGGATCAATTGATATGCTGTTAAATTTAGATTAAAACTTGTATAAACAAAAGTATTTTTTTTAGATCAAAATATTATATTATTAAAATCGTTTTTTTGAAAGTTTGATTTTATTCTAAGATTAAGGTTTTATAAAATTACTTTTAATAAACATTGAAAAGATACATACTTATCAAATTCAAGTCGCCCGCCATCTTTTGCAATACGCCAAATTTCAGTCAAACCACCAACCCTATGAGCAGCCGTACCAATCACAACAAATAATGAGGCAAACATTAAAATTGCTTGGAAGACATCAGTTATTAAGACAGCCTTAATTCCTCCGATAGTAGAGTAAAACGCACAAACCAGACCAATGGCAACTATGCTATAAATTCTAGACAATCCGGTTGTTGCCTCCAGAGCTAAGGCTGGAGCATACAAAACTACCCCAGAGTATAAAAGTAATTGGATCCAATAAGCAAAACTAGCTGCTAAACGAGCACCATAGCCAAATCGTTTTTCTAAGTACTGTAAAAAATTAGTAAAATTAAGCGATTAAAGTAGAATAATTTAAATAAAATTTGTAAAAGATAATTATTAGTTAATCTTACCTCGTAAGCACTTATTGCACCCAAGTTATAAAATACCGGCAAAAAACCATAACAAATAATAGGTGTGCCAATTAAATATGCTATATTTATAACAACAAACTGTGTGCCATAAGTATAATTTTCAGCTGAAACACCAAGTAATGTTATTGCTGACATAAACGATACCATGAGAGCAATTCCAACCGGAACAACGCTCATTGACTTATCTGCAGAAAAGTATTCCTATAAATATAAAGAACATGTATTACTCTTTTTTATATTCAAAACTGTAAAGATTATTAATGCCTTTATAGTACTTTAACATACCTGAGTAGTTTTTTGGCGACCACCAGAAAATCTGTAATATAAGCCAATGCTTATACTTATGCACATTGTTGCTGCTATGACTAGATAGTCAGCCCATACTAAAGTTGCTGTTTCCATATTAATCTTTTGCTGTAAAAAATAATTCTAATTAAATACTTACATAAGATTACTTAAATTTTATTTTTATTTTATAAAGTTCTATAAATTAAAAAATTTGTAATACTAGAGTAGATTTGTTTCTTGAGACGCTTCATATAAATCAATACAGCAAAAATTAAATTCAGTGAAAGCAATATTAATTTCATGACACAAGCATTTCAGACACTAAAATAAATTCAAGCTGTGGCAATTTGAAACAAAAGTATGCTTATCATTCTTTGCTATGACATTTATCGTTTCTTATTATACATTTTTATCTTTCTTAGTGAAACAAATCTACATTCTTTGCAATTTTTAATTGTGTCTTATATAACACAATCCTAGTAAAGACCAAGAATTGTTAGGCTAATCTTTGATAATAAGATTTGATAAATTCTATTTTAATCGATAAAAAACGTATAACTATAATTTAATTTAATCAATCATGATATAAAATTTGAATTTGTAAAATTATTTTACATCCCAAGTCAAATAGTTTTTCAAAACTATAATCAATTATAATAGATAATTGTAAGTGCTAAATGATAGTTTGTAAAAGTACTGCTCATATACTGTGTAATTGCAAATATTGAAATATGTTCACAATGATATGAAATTTTAGATTGTTTACTTAATAAGCCTGTATTCAAGGTGTCTTATAAGCTTTAGGAATTATATCTCAAATGACAACCTTATATACATATTTTTTTATCAATAATTTTTAATACTTGTTCAGATGTAATACTGTACAATAAATAAAAAATAAAAACTAATTAATTATTAATGAAATTGGATGTTTTATTAATAATTTATTAATAAAATTCTATTCAGAATTTGTGCTTTCTTATAGACTTTAAGTCAACAAAAGCTAATAATACATATAAAAAATAGCAAAAACATTGGGTTTAAAAAACAGTTTATTTTGAAACATTTTCATCATATAAAACCTAATACTTATAATAAAAATTCCACTTTTCATCATATTTTACTTAATAACAATTAATCTTAATTGTTTCAATCACCAATATAATTACACATCAAACGTGTCAATGACACCAAAATTTTAAATTAAAAACAATTTCATCATTAAAGTAACAACTAACAATAACAACGTCGGCTTTCTCAATTAAACGTATTATATCGGCTCCGTCATTATCCGCTTTTCCGCAGTTCCGACACAAATTTCCTCATAAACCGCACTTAGGATTTCCTTAAAAAAAAACCATTCCACGCTATCAAAGTTATACCAAGGACACGTGCAAACCCGTACACATACATAACACCCCAGCCATCGGCAAATCAATCGACTCCAATTCCAACAAAGCAATCAGACCCAATAAATACTCATTTTTCTCTAACACATCGCGCGCGCAGTGGAATAAAACAGCGTGAACGCGCGCGCAACAGCATACCGTTTTCTGACAGAAAGCGAATCGATCGCAACAGCTGACGCACTCACCTACAGTCTCGGAACAGCGTCAAGGCAGTTTCCCGTCTTTTTCCCGTCTGTGCATAAGGCGGCAACATTCGTCGACGTATCTTGCGCTCCTTCTGGCTCTCCTCTTCCGCAGCTTTCGACTACCAGCGGCACGCCGATATTGAGAGATTTCAAAGTGCGAGCCTTCGGCGTGCCGCTCGCTCCTGCGCGTCCGACCTTTTCCCATCCCTATTATTACTCTCTCCGTCTCTCTCTTGCGCCCCGTTCCCCCACTAAGCTAGCTAGAGCTTGGCAAGGGGGATATATACGTACAGCTAACACCCACATGTATAAGCTCGATTTTTCTTGGGATATCGATGCTGGTGATATAGGTTAGGTCTTTGGGTTCTGAGTGTGTGTGTGTGTCTCGTTGTTGGAATGGAATCACGTGTAGTGACGTCACAGCAAGTTGCGCACGAGCGAGCCGAGCGCGTGTAGTGTTTGTCAAACTGTGTGGATATATAGTTATAGACGAGCGTATCTGCAATGTGATGTGCGAGATTCGCGATCGATTTGGCAGGCGACAGGTACTACACCGGTGCGGCTGTTAGAAATCGCGCGCATACTCCGGATTTTTTCTTTTTCCTTTTTTCTTTCATTAAGTGTGCTCGGGCTCGATTCGGATGATAACGGCCGTGTTTTTGTGCGGGCTGCTTTCAGAGTTGTAATAATAGAACTTGTTTCTCAATTGACAGTTTCGAAATCGATTTGAGATGCTGGGCTGTAACCCGATTTTTTTATTTTTTATTGCAAAATGACTGCGGATGAAAATGTTCGAGGAGGTAAAATTTATCGCGCAATCGCTTGGCTTTAATTTTACCGTGAAATTCAATATAAAATTGAAAAATTTATCGAGAAACATGTATTGTAATATTTACCTCATATGAAATAGTCACCAAATTTCTTAGAGTCAGGGTTGAATTTAAAATTGTGGCAAACGGTATCTAAGGCCGACAAAAAAAAGAACGAAAAACTTGAAAATTAAAATTATTAAAGTTAATCATCTATCGACCTTCATATACGACAATAAAACGACAGCTAAATCGTAAAATATAGTATAAACAAATTTATTGCATATTTTTCTTTTTATTTTTTTTAATTTTTTCTTTTTTATGAATTAACACAAAATAATAAATTTGCATTATTTGATATCGATTAATGTTACATATTTGACGATCTAAAAGAGTTTAAGTTTGCAATAATCTGGGTAAACATACAGTTTTTAGTTGTTAATTTTGTAGCGGTGCTAGTTTTAATAACTTTGCATAGTTCAATAATAATTGGAAATAGGTGAAAAGTGATTCATTTCATATTTATCGTTTCATAAATTCTTAAATGAGCTGAAATGTAAGCACGTAGAATAAGTATTTTCCACCCATTCTATGTAATTTAATAGACATATAGGAAGGCTAACTATTAAAAAAAAAGGAAAGCGTTGCTTATGTACTTTTCCTTTATAATTTATTGTAGTTTTGCTTTTATATTTTCTATAGACACTTTTCAATTATTTAAGTTTTATACTTTCTCACTTTTTGACCCTACTTATACATTTAAACTGCAGGTAATTATCAATCAAGTTTGGAGGTGTCTCATTGTCTTTCAGTTAAAAATTCAAAAGTTTAGGGATTTTGAATAATAGAAACAGTTTTTAAATTGTACTTTGAAAAAGGACTACATAATTATTAACTTTAAAGACTTAACTGAAAGAGTCTTAAAATTACAATATTATAAATGAATGATAAAAACTCACTTTCTGACTTGTTTAATCTCGATGCTCCGATATTTTTGGATAAAGACTTGGTTTTTGCCCACAGGAAAAATCCTATCTAAGTTCATTGCTCCAACGAAGCTATTCATTCATATTGCCATTCTATATAGCCGCACCTCAGATGGGATGAGGAAGAATGTAGTGAGGTGGAACTTAATGAAATTTCAGTAGCTGCGTTAACAATAAAAAAAAAAGTAAAATTACCATCTAAATAATTTTTTTTAATTAAAAGATCAGATAAAATAGTTGTTAATAAAAGATGATATAAAAAATGAATAATTTTTTATAGAAGATGATATAAAAAATTAGAATTTTGATGAAAGAAATTCAGAAGAAATTAATAAGATAAGTTTATACTTATAATTGCCATTTAGCCACAAATAAAATAATTATTTTCTACAGCTGTATCTCTCAGTCTCGTGCGAGACAAGTCTACCCAAGGGTAAGCTTAACCCTTTCAGAACTGAATTATTTTTCGCTATAATAATTTTTTTTGAAAATAACATACAATAATAAAAAATTTTAACCATCAGATCAATATAACAGACATTTTATAATAGACATTGCATCCACTCAAATAATCCAACAACTTTTAAATCATTTTAATTGATTAACAAAATTTTGATGATATTTAAAACTGATATAGATTGAAATGTCTATGTACATTGTAATGTACATTGTAATGTACATTGGGTCTGAAAGGGTTAAATGAAAAAAAAAAAAAAATAATAATTACTTAATACAATAATGCACTGTGATTGTTTATGATGCAATAAATTAAAAGCTTATGCAGCTTGAAAAAATCAAACTCCTTTTCCGTATATATCCGGGACCTTATTGACAACTCAAAATAAAAGTGAGTTCATACTTTTATATTAAAAGTAATAAAAGTAATCTGAAGTTGAAAAAAGAAAGAAAATTTGAGATTAAGAAATTCTACTTGATCAGATTAGAATTCAAATTATTTAAACGTAAAGATCTATAGATGCCTCATAAATAAATATTATACGACATAAAATCATATAAATCTTTTATTTTCTAGAAAAATATTATTTTTATGTTAAAAGGGTGTGTAATAATGAAAATAAAATATAATTAAATACTTATAAAAAGAAACTTTATTTTAAAATGTTTATTAATGTATATAAAAATTAATAGTTTTATAAAAAATACATTATTTGACAATACTGTTATTTGCGTATTTCTCTTTCTGCTATCTGATCATCCACGTGGAAATGCTTAATATTTCCAAGATATTGGCGAGTTGTGAGGTAAAGCTCCGAAGTCTTGATCAAGTATTGTCAAGAAATTGCCATGAGCTCGCTCAAGACAAGAAGCAAGAATTATTTTGGATCTTGATATTAGTAACGTATTACCAAAACACTGCTGATATATCATCAAGTATATTTGTGATATAGCAGTGTGATATATCATTTGTTATATTGCCAAGATGTTGCTTATACATTTTTTCAAAAATTTTAGGTGTAATATAAGTAATTCTCTGAAACCTTTAACTTTTTACGCACAGGGGTTTATAAAAATTCAAAAGTCTATATTTCAGGTTTTTTGAGATGGCACACATTTTAACTAGGGCTTATACTTTTCGTTTAAAAAAATAGAATGTACACTCAAAATTTGGTGTTGATTGAAAAATATTTATTTACCGTATACAATTTTATACGTCATATTTGTCAATCTGGATATTTGTCACGGACAAAAATTTCCTGTACGTAAAATACCTGTTTGATGCACTAGTGTCTATAGCTCAATATTGTTAAGCATATGAATCATTTTAATAAATTTAATGTTAGATCAACAGGAATTTTTATTTTAGTGCAGTCGACGCTAGAATAAATACCTAAGTGCTTGCTTGATGCGAATGAATGGAATTTAAAAAATTATATTTTGAAATATAAAAAGTCTTAGCTCTTTATTCGCTCTCTGCGCATGTAGTGCTCTTCGCGACTTTTTCACTATTCTAATATTCCAATATCTTGGGGATACTAATAATTGTTACTCGGAGCCTATATAAACATCATCAAAAGATGGATGAATTCTTGTTTGAAATGAAGCCAATTAATGAATTATTATAGTGTATAAAAATTTGGCGTAAAATAGTTATATACAGTTGTTTTATTCTATCCTATTTGAAGATTTTCTAAATTTTGTATTAAAAATGTACATAAGTCAGATGTTAAAATTTCTATTTACCTCATTCAATTGTTCTGTTTGCTTTTAATGCTTTTTTTTAATTTATTACTATGACTGGTATCGTAAAAATATGTCGATTGACTTTAATTAAGGCAAACTGAAAGATATTTATACAGAATATTATACGAAAACCCAAAAATTATGTTGTAAATATCAACGAGA
>JAPYZB010006318.1:0-11412 GCA_030522745.1 Eupelmus kiefferi | reverse complement strand
AGTTCAACCACACTTAGCTGTTGGAAAATTGCATAGTTTGTGGGTAGCTTTTGCAAAATTCTATGAAAAAAATGAGCAAATATCAGATGCTAGAACTGTATTTGAAAAAGCAGTATTGGTCTCTTATATGAAAGTGGATGACCTAGCATCAGTTTGGTGTGAATGGGCTGAAATGGAAATTAGACATGGGTGTGTATTTGTTTTATTAGTTAAAATTTATTCTTAGTTATAGGTAAAATTACATATTTTTATTTATTTTTTTAGATTTTACAAAGACGCATTAATATCATGATGAAACTGAAACAGTTCAAATGAGAGTGTACAAATCATTAAAAGTTTGGTCAATGTATGCTGATCTTGAAGAAAGTTTTGGAACCTTTAAGGTATAAATATGGAATTACTATAGAAAAATAATTCTTATCAATGTTTTAATTACAATACATTTTACAAATTACTTTAATTTTTTCAGACATGTAAAGCTGTGTATGACAAAATTATAGATTTAAAAATAGCAACACCACAAATCATTATAAACTATGGTCTATTTCTTGAGGAAAATAATTACTTTGAAGAAGCCTTCAGAGTAAGTAGTATTTATATTGTATAGTTATCTTTTATAAAAAGTTATACTAAGTATTAAAAGAACCTAGAATTAAAGGTATATTAAAACTCATATTTATTTCAGGCTTATGAAAAAGGAATTTCTCTATTCAAATGGCCAAATGTATATGACATTTGGAACACTTATCTTACTAAATTCTTAAAACGTTATGGTGGATCAAAATTAGAAAGAACTCGTGACTTATTTGAACAATGCCTTGAGCATTGTCCTCAGAAATTTGCCAAAGGTGCGTGTTATAGAATTAATACATTCTGAACTTTTTGAAAATAGTTTTATGAATCAGTTTAAAATATATTTTACTTTTTTTTCAGCATTATATCTTTTGTATGCCAAGTTAGAAGAAGAACACGGCTTAGCGAGGCACGCGATGGCTGTTTATGAAAGGGCTACAAGTGCTGTTTTACCAGAAGAGCGATTCGAAGTACGGATATTTACAAATATATAGTCGTTTAAATCGAATAACTATACACGTCGAATTTTCGTTAGAAAACAGTACACACCAATTTTTTATGTAGGAATTCTTGTATAAATAGTCGATGTATACTTTTTTCTAGCGACAATTCGATGTGTACTCTTATTCGATTCAAGCAAGGGTATATAAAATTTAAAATTTTATAAGAAATACCAATATTAAATATTTTTTTTTTTCAGATGTTTAATATTTACATAAAGAAGGCTGCAGATATCTACGGAGTTCCGAAAACAAGACAGATTTACGAGAAAGCTATAGAAGTTTTGAATGAAGAAAACACAAGGGAAATGTGTTTGCGATTTGCAGAAGCTATAGAAGTTTTGAATGAAGAAAACACAAGGGAAATGTGTTTGCGATTTGCAGAAATGGAAACTAAATTGGGCGAAGTAGATAGAGCTAGAGCAATCTACGCACACTGCAGTCAAATATGTGATCCTAGAGTAAATTTAAATTTTTACTACTTTTTTTTCACAAATTTTTTTTCAATATTTTGGCAAATTTTATATTCTAATTATATACATTTTATTGCAATATAGGTAACTAATAATTTCTGGCAAATTTGGAAAGCATTTGAAGTATCTCAGTAACTAATAATTTCTGGCAAATTTGGAAAGCATTTGAAGTATCTCATGGGAATGAAGACACAATGAGGGAGATGCTTAGGATAAAGCGTAGCGTGCAAGCTATGTACAATACACAAGTTAACATGATGTCCGCTCAAATGTTGAATAGCTCTACAAATCAAATGAGCGATTCGATGGATGCCATGAAACTTCTAGATAGTAGAGCTTCCGAGACAGGTACATGCTATTACTTTATCTGTACACTCACAGATGAACAAATGTATTTATAAATTTTTCTAAAATAATGTATTCTCAACAGCGGAAATTGCACGATCAGCACATACGATTAACTTTGTGCGAGGAGTCACGGAAGGAGGCAGCAAAACTGATAAGGTTGTTAATCCAGACGAGATCGACATTGACATGGATGATAACGATGATGATAATGATGAAAATAACGAAAGCGATGAAAATGGTGATGCGGAAGAAGGTAAACTATAAGATTTTCGAATGAATTGCTCGCTTTGAATTTTTAATTAAATTTTTTATATGTTTCAGATATTCCAATTGAAAAACAAATAATCCCTACTCAAGTATTTGGGGGTTTAAAAAATGATGATGATTAATTAGATTTTGTAAATAAATAAAATATAAAATACTTTTTTAGATAATTTAAATACGCTTTTTATTTAATGACTCCAGTTTGGACGTTAATAGTTGCCCCATCTGACATTTAACATTTCAATGTATGAAATATTTCTGTAATATTGCATGCCAGGTACTTTGGGTTAAAATTGTAAGATATTTGATTTTATTCAATGAATAACAGATTTATCATGAAAGAATAAAATATAAGAATAAAACTCTTTCAGTTTTAAAAAAGTTTTTATTTATATTTTTAATACTTTGATTAATTTGAAACACATTATTTCTTGTTTTGTTGTAATAAATGATTAATAAAGAAAATTTTATACAAAGTCATTAAACTCGATTTTTATGTTCATTTTTATTCTCTAAAGTAAAATTTAATAAATCCAACTAAAATTCGCCGCTTTTCTTTGCATATATTTACATTATATAACATATTTAGGCGGATTGATAAAATGAAGATCATTGTACACTTGAGAATTGTCAATGTCAGTTTGACCTTGTATTGTCGCCTGTTTTTTTCTTATTCCTCCAAAAACTATTAGCTCTCCTCTGCCAAGAACTAAAGAATAAAGTATTCTTTCATCAGGTCCTGTCTGATCGTTTTCCTTAAGAGTCACCCAAGATGCAGAACACTCATCACTCAGTATCATACTTATATCCAATAAAAATATGGCTAGTGTATTTTCAGATTTTTTAGAAGTCTTGATCTGAGCTTTAAGACTCTGAAGTCGCTCTTCCATGCGGCGAAGACCTTCCAATTGCTTTTGACGATTCGCCATAGAATTAGTGCGGACTGGTTCGTCTCGAAAGGCGTACATATTGAATGTAATACCGTATACCGGTACTGATATCACATTTGACGAGTTCACTGGGGCTGATTGTGAATTTCGTATGCTCGGTCTTTGAAAACAACCTCGTCGCCCATTGACATTTTCATCGCGGTCAATTTCTCGTGCTGCCCGTTGCCTTCAAGAATATTTAAAACAAATTTTAAAAATGAATAAGAATGCTATTAAATATTTAGTTATTAAATACTAATTATTTTTATAAACTATTTATTAAATTATATATATATAAATTATTTATTGAAAACGTCAATTAAAACAAATTAAATATTTATGAGAATACTTATTATACCTTTCTCTTGATAATAAATTAGGACTGTGAGGTGGATTAGATGGCTTTCCAACAGACATGCTCATTCCGCTTGGCTGTGATGATCGTTTCTTCTTGCTTAAAACAATTATGTAATTTCCTACCTATTGACATATGCAAGTTAATAAAACAATTTGAATTAAATTTTTTGGAAATACAGATTCTTGATATATTACCTTACAAGCCTGATGACACCAAATACGTGTTGGTGCAGACTCAGTATTTCGCATATTTACTTTCTTCCAAGTCCAAACAGGATCTTCCATTGTTAAGAGCCAAGCATCATTCATGGCAGCATTTGGTCCAATGCATCCACCTAAAAGAATACATTAGTTGATTAAAATAAACACTGTTAGCAATATAATACTTAAGACAGTTTTTTTACCAAGAATAAGCAAATGTTTATCATCTAATGGTATTTGTGATTGTCCATAACGAGGTTGAGGCTTCAAGCTGGATGTCGCTTGCTTTTTCCAAACATACGTATCCAAATTTAAGCACCATATATCATTTGAAGCATTGCTTGAACTTTATAATTTATATGTAAATTTTATTATCATAAAAAATTTAATTTGAAATAATCATATATTGGGAAAATAAAGTCAAATTACCTATCTCGATTGGTAACACCTCCAAAAACAACCATAATATTGTTATGAATGGAAGCAGAATGAGCAGAAGTAGGGGGAGGACTTACTATTGAATTAATAGCAACCCATCTATTTGATTCAATTGAATATACATGTAATTCATTAAATAATTTCCAGTGCTGAAAATACAATTTCATAAAAAATTTATGTGAATGAATACAAAAAGAGCTTAAATCTACCTTCATTTACCTGATGCAATGGATAAATAGAAGGATAAGACCAGCCGCCAAACAAAATAAAACTTTTTTTATAATACAGCATGGTGGCACAAGCCTTTGGTGATGGATAACTGCCCATTGTAATTGGCCTCACCCATTTCCGCGTATCTAGATCTAATCTCCACAGATCATTAAAAGTAGTACAATCAGCTGTACATCCTCCAAAAACATACATAAAATTATCATAAGTGCAAGCTGAATGAGAGTGCCTTTTTAAAATAGTAGGTGTCCAGTCAGAGCTAGGCCAAGCTTGCCAAGATAGTGTTCCAACAGCTACAGACTTTTGAAAGTGAGCTCTACTATGTTCAATCACATCTAAAATCAAATATTTAACATACATTACAATTACGCAACTTGGCTTTGATTATAATTTCTGACATAATATACATAAGTGACATACTCTTTGTCGCTTGGCACCATCTCTTTGAAACGAACATGCATTCTTGGAGATCTTTATAAGGAGGTATAAGGCTTAAAATATACTCCAAAATCTCGTCTGGTAAATCATCGATCTTGCACTGCATTTTGAAGTATTATCGCGCTACTTCTAGATCCTGCAGAGGCTATCCAATCCTTCTAAAACCAAACGTTGATATTCTTCTCACTCCTACATAACCTAAAATTTATAGTTTTGTTTACTTTTTAAGAATACACTCCGTATATCTTTAATGATATTTACAAAAAAAATTCTTATTCAACATTTTACTTCGATAAAACACAAAAGTTACTCACGTTCCTGGACGTCCTATTAGTGGCATCGTCGCAAAGTGACAGTTCGCGTACACTTGCCTGCAAGTATGTATGCTATAATACTTATTGCTGCTGCTATTGCATTGCCAGTGCTACTTTCTCATTTTTAATACTACGGATGCCGAATCCGTTGAAGAATCGGTGAAAAAAATTAATTGTAATTTAAGTGCTTGTGACGACTTAATTTAACATTTTTTCGAACTGATGCTAAAGTATGATACGATTGTGTGTCGTATCGTGAAAAAACATTCTTTTATCGCAGCCAACTGCGTGTGGGAGAACTCAGAACTGAGTAGAACTGTGGAGAGTAGAGTAGTAAACTGTTGTAAGGCTTAGTCTGAATAAGTTTCACGTTCTTCCATTAGGTTCGTTTGCGTCCAGTGTGTTCGATTAGTAACGTTTGATGTTAGACTTTTGAAATTTTATATTTTTTATTTAAATGAAGGTGATTTTAACAGTTTTCCATTATAACCGATTTATGCAAATGAAAGATCGAGTTTTATTATAGGCTTTCATTGAATTAATTTAAGTTAAGCGAAACGAGGAATTAAATAAGTTGTTTTAGACTTATTTAGAGTGGCCCTAATACTAGTAATTACAGCAGTAAATATAGCTCAGGCTATAGTTACTTTCTGCTATAGAATAATGAATTATTTTATAATTCTTGTAAATAAGTTAGATTATTTTTAAAAATTACGTATTAACTTCAATTATTTTATGTTTGTTAAATTTTTTCGCGTTCATGTATTAAAAATATTTATTAAATAAAATCTAAAGGTCGTGTGATTTAGAAAAATTTAGTTTAAATAAGTTTTTACTGTTTTAAAAACGTTTTAAAAACACTGTATTGTTATATAGATAGAAACATAATTTTAGAATATTTGAAAACAATCAATCATGTCATACTTATATCATGCTCTGTAAATTAAAAAATATAATAAATAATTTTTACTAGAAAATTTATTCATAGAAAATATATACTAGAATTTATACTGTATAATCAAAATATTTTAATTGTCATATTTTATCATTTTATCATATTTTAATAAAAGGTGCATAAATTAAAAATATTTACATTTAACAAAAGAAAGCTTCTCATTTCCACCGCACAAAGCGCTGTATACTCCTGCTCCGATACTCGCCGCCACATACTTTCCTGATCTCAATCTATATACTCACAAAAGTCTGCGCATCGCCCAAGTTACGCGCTCTTTATTTCTCATCAGCCGGCAAACGCACATGGCTTATTGGAACATTTTATCTCGTTTCTGTTTGTTTTCCTCGCCACTTTTTACTTGCAATGATGGACGCACTAGCTGACAGATTTGCCGACATTCCAAATCTCGTGAGCTCGTTCTATACACCGAAAATTTACTGGTACCAGACCGACAACGCTATTTTTGTGAGGATTATGTTGACGGATGTGGTGAAGTACAGTCTCAAAGTGAATTGTGATACGCTTAGGTTTAGGTAATTATTGATGAAATTACTTATTTTTTTAAGTTTTAGTTTATTCAAGTTTTTTGAAATTTTCATTTTCTTATCACTGTAAGATGGTTTTGTTAAAGGAAACACATTTTTATTTGAGGTTCAAAAATTTGTTTTCATAATGATAATTTATTGTTTGCTATTTTTGCAGCACAGTTTTGGACAATGCCAAATATTTTTTTGGCATAAAACTATGTGGAACAGTGATTGCCGAAAAAACATCCCATAAAACACTTGGTAGAGAAGTCAAAATATGCATGATAAAGGCACACAAATGTAAGCATTGCAGTAAGTTTGTATGCAATCTGAATTAATCTTATTAATTTAAATTTGAACTTTATTATATAGGGACTGACTGGCCCAGGTTACAGTTAAATAAAGATAAAAATTCATTTATATCTGTTGATCCTGATCATATTATAAAAAAAGCATGGGATGACCCTTTTGCTACTAACGAAGGTATGTAATTTTGGTAAAGCTAATTAAAATCTAAAGAACTTTAAAATAATTAAATGATTACTTTTAGAACGAGAAAGCTTTGCCGAATACAAAAAGCGAATGGGTATAACAAATATTATGCCTCCAGAGTCATCCTCATCTGAAAACTCTGATTCTGATGATGAAAAAATGATGGGATATGATTGAACTGACCTTAGAATTATAAATATAGCATTGTGCCAAAAAGTACTGATGAAAATGAAATTTGTAATTATGTAAAAATAAGTATTTATTATTTTTATATTTTTTTATATACTTGTAATAATATTAATAAAAGTTATTATTAGTATTATTAAAAAAAATTCAGTTCAAACCAATCTTCCTCTAAAAATTATGCATGAGATAGTTCAATTCTAAAACAAAGTGAACTTATTAAGGTAAGAAAAAATTAGATAAAATACCAGTGTATACAATAAGAAATTCATAAAATTTATCTTCAAAACTTAAAAATTATCTTAATTGACAATACTTACATTTAGTTTGTACAAAAAATATTCAATTTATTTGTACATAATTTGTAAGTTTTTTAAAGGGAACTAGGAATAATTGAAATAATTACTCGCATGTTATGTCAACAAAGCCAACACTTTATTTTAAATTGCTTAGTTTAGTTTGAGAAGAGTATGTATAAAATTTTTAGTTTTATTCATTAAAGATCAACATTATCTATGATGAAAAAGTTGTGCAAACATTTCATGTACCATTTCTTTAATTATAAATTATTATTATAATGAGTACACAGTCAATACCTACCAAAGTTGGAAAAATTATGTATAATTTTAAATTCAATAATCTCAACATAATTGAATGAGCGTGATTACTTTAAATTTAAATTTACGAAATATGAGCATTATTGTAGAAGATTTTATTTAACATGTGATAATAATAACGTTCCTGGCATTATGGAGTATGGAATGTAAAATATTTATATTTATCAATGCACAGCATGGTATATTTTTAAAACATGAAACATTAAAGGATTCAAGTGGAAATAATAAAGTAATAATTACATTTAATAAATACATTAATTAACTGTACATATATGTATATAAAGTGAATGTACAAAAATTCTAAGAAAAAGAGTAAAATAAATGTACATAAATAATGTGCTAAGAAAAATGCTTTGTTCTTTGTCCTTCTAGCATTTGGTATTTTGCAACCTTTGCATAAAATTAATATTAATTATACTACTAATTAATTAATGTTATTTAAAAGACCCTTGTGTTTCACCAGATCATGGAATTTGGCAGATATCCATTGCAAACCTTCAAACAAGATTAGGTTCAATAGCAATATGGCTTTGCCAATTAATAACTATCAACTAAATAGTTGTATCGTCAAATGCATGATTCCTCGATATTTACAAATATAGACGCTTTAGCAACCCTCCAACGAGAGCCTTTGATTTATGTTCTCGACGCGAATCTTCATTTCTTTGAGTATGTCCTCCGCAAGATTATCTACGTTTGTATATCTGACTTTAAAGAAATTGAATATGTCGATTAAAAACTCGATTATTTGTTCTCTAAAATAATGGCAGGTAGTACGCAAACTACTCTCGGGGCCTAAAAAGCCCCAAACTAATACTGGGGTAACTTGTTCCGAAATTGAGTAAAAATGTGCCATGAACCCTTTCGGGTGTTTGAGCATTTGCCTTTTGCCCATCAGTACTGACCATACTGCCGTACCGATAGCCTGAAAATAAAATTATTCATATTCATCAAACTGAATTCATAAGTTAAATTCATGATTTTTAATATAAAAACGAGCTCGTACCGTTTCTCGAAAGCTCGCTGAAATCCAGCGATTCTGAAGGATAGCTTTGATTGAGGACGGCGGCTTCTCCACCTCCTCGAAAGCATCCAATAAAACGAAATCTACAACGACGTCGTAAAAATTGATGACCTTCACGCCCCGCATACCCAGCTCCTCCTGCATGACCGGCAAATTCGACTCGTCGCTGAGAAATTCGAGCATGCGTTCGTAGTGCATCAAGTAATCTTTGGGATCCTAAATAAGCAGAAAATATTCTTACTTGCTATTTTAGATATTTTTACGAAAAAAACTAATTAAAAAGAATATATTAAACTCACTCTGTCGGCGAATATAATTAAATCGCTGATGAGCTGCCTGCCAACGTCGGCTATCCATGTGGCCGCAGACGGGATACTGAATAATTTCGTGTACGCTTGTCGTAGACAGTGCACCTTAGCCAGATACTCCACATCCGAGCCGCACTTCACTAGTTCCGTGTGCAATCGTCTGAAAGTTTAAAAATTTTAGTTTATGTGAAATTGAGGACTTTGGGTGCAATGGAGCTAGCCAAGTCCACGAAAGGAAAAAATGATAATTGCGAATTTAGCAAAGGTATACGTACTGTTCGGTTCCGGCTCTATTCATCCTGAAAAATAAAATGATGAAGCAAATTTATAAAATAAAAAGAAAATTGGGTGCTGATCGGAGAAATCGATGATTAATTTAAGTCGGCATGTTCTTGCTTTGTTAAATGTTAAATAGTAAAGAAATTTCTGGCTTTTTTTAAATGATTTATTTTCTGGACTTGGATAGATTTATTAGATTAATTACTATTTACATATGACAAAACGGTTGACAAAGACTATGTACCTAGGTTAGTGAAGGAAGCGTTATAATTTTTTTATAAGATTTGTTATAAATGAATAATTAAAAATTGTATTAGTCATCTATAATTTTATAGGAAATTATTTAATAGTGACAAGTTTCAATAAAATATTTAAAAAAAATTTAGAATTATTAGAGAAAAAATAAATTTTTTTCTTTATTCTTAGTTTTTAATGTTATTATTACTTGTATTATGTATTTTAAATAGACATAAGGTTTTTGTGGATAACATTCTGGTTGAATTTACCTCTCAATTCGATTTTGCAGAAACCTATTTTACCGAGTAACACGAGGTCAATATGTGGCGCTATCTTACTAAAAACAACACGTTTGACAGCGTATCTACGAAATAAGCCATTTTACAAGAGTAAAAAATTTTAATTATTTTTGTGCAATATCAAACACTTTATTAAATTTATAGTTACACAAAAATAGAATTATTCACAATCTACTGGTTACAAACATATGATATAACACATAATTTATACAAGAAAATTATATTACTTGTTTAAACTTATGAAATGAAATTTATTAATATAATATAATGATAAAAAATCTTTACGATTCTACAAGCAGAGTCATGCATAAAAATAATTAGGTGCAACTTAATTAAGAACTATAAAATAAATAATTCAAATACTAAATACAAAAATAAATACTTCTACATATTAAGTAAATTAAAAAAATATATCTATATATCCTGTTCAATCTTAAAATAATAGTTTTTAGTCACGAAACAAACTGCATTTTAAATGTAAAAAAATTACAATATTCAAAAATTTGAATACACATGTTTACATAGTTAACATGATAAGATTGAAAAGGATATATGACAAATTCAGCTGATTTTTAAGTGATAGTAATACTAATTAATACCTGCAAAGGATTCCCTTATCTTCATGCTGTTTTAGAGCTGCATGGTACAATTTTTGCTGCTCAAAATGTGGGAAGAATTCAGAAAATTCTTCAAATTCACGCAAATCAGCTACCTGCAATGATTTTTTCAAAACTTTAGATACGAAAAAATTTATTTAAATTTTACTGTATAAATAAAAATAAACATAAAATGTTTTGATATACAATTTCAACAGAAAATTTATAATTAAAAAAAATTGATTGTCACTAATTAATAATAGTTATTGTCCTATAATTATAAGCATATATTTCTGTTTTTACTATACAGATTTAATAAGTTTATCAGAAAACTGATTTTGTTGAAAAGTTACGGTAGATTAAAAACGGTGATAAACAAAATTTTGTTAGTTTTGTTATTTTTCTTTTTAATAGCAAGATGTTACTTAAACTTTAATTTTAAACCGTAAACTATAAAAATACTCTAGAACTTAAACTTTTTTATTTCAAATGCACGAGTACTTATTTTATTTTGAAAATTGTCTGGTGCAAAATAAAAAAATTAAAACAAAATTAAAAATTTTTGAAAACTGCAGTAAATTTTCTTATTTTACTTCTTTAAGTATTAAAAAAAGTTTGCAATTCTACTCCCTTACATGTATAAACTAAAAATATTAACTCGAAATATCAGCTAGGAAGCTAATTTTATGTTCATACTTGAAATACTTTTAAAACTATTGAAAGAAAAACAAGAGAAAAAATTGAATATTTTCCGAGTTATTACAACAAAGAAAATAGTTCGATTAAAAGATTTGTTTTTTAATAAAACGTAATTTAAAAATTTGATAAAAAT
>JAPYZB010006314.1:0-11739 GCA_030522745.1 Eupelmus kiefferi | reverse complement strand
AGTATATAAAAAAATTAATTTAGTCGTTGCCGTTTGTTGAGTTGCGAATCTTCATTTTCATTATCTTCGTAGATATCGTTATTAATTTGTTCGTCTTCGGTGACATCGATATTTATTTGTTCATCCATTATTTCTTCAGTTTGTTCTTCTGCATTTGAACAAGACTGTCCGTGGCAATTGTAGCAAATATCAGAGCACCGGAGGCCATGTTTTTTGCAACTACAAACCTAAAAGTTATTAACAATTTTCAGTTTTGACGAATTTCGCGTTCTTCTGCAATTTGCAAGATAACTATAATAGATAGAGTAGTGCCCTCGCGGACTTTTTGTAGAAAATTTAATGTAGAACAACTTTTAATTGCAATTTTTTACTCTAAAATCAATACTTTACAAGATACAGAGCAAAATATGAAAAAAAGTGCAAAAATCGAGCTTCAATCGTTAATTGTTTATGAAGCACACCAGATCCACTGTTATCGTCTTGATATTATCTATCTACACACTCTTCCGAACAATTTAAGCCCTTATCCTTTTTTATCGGAATTAATTGCATCTAAAAAGTTAATTTGACTGGCCTGTCTTTCATTGGGCCTTGTATTACTACGTCTAGTACTCAATGACTTTTTCTACTGTCTTACCAAAAGGGATTTTACTACTGATATATCGACTATCCGCGATTTCGCGCCTGATGCATGACTATTTAATTTTAAAAATTTGTTAAAAATGAAAAAGATAGACTTTTTATCCCTTGAGAAGACTAGTTATTATCTGGCATATAATGTTTTAAAAATTTTCTTAAAATACCAATTTTTAATATCTTTTAAATTTCATAAACTTGCCAAAGAACTCGATCAAAGTACACAACAAACCTACGTTTTTTTTTACATTTTAAGAAAATTGGAGCGATTTTATGTTCTAATCGTAGAATATAAAAAATTAATTGTTTTAACATTTTATTTTTTATTAAAAAATTTATTTATGTATTTTATAAAAAATAAAAATATATCAATTTTTGTTCTATATTAAAACTACTTCTTTTAAACAATTGCTTTTATCATTTACTTTTTAATTTATATTTTTAGAAAAAAGACATACATTAGTGAAAGTACAATGAATTTCAATATATAATCTAATAAATTTTTGTTAAAAAATATAGATATTTTTACTCTTTAAAATGATTTCTGACATTGTCGAATTAGATTTGGAACTAATGTTTCTGAAAAGAAACGATGAACCTACATACACAGATACACACCCACGCACGTACGAGTACACATACCAACATTTTTCAGTTATGTGTTTCAAAATTCTAAAATTTCTACATATGCTTTCACGAAATTCTAACAAAATTTTTAATTTTACTTCTAATTTTTTCAAAGCACTCGTTAATTTGGTAAGATTGTACTTAAAAACAGTTGTTTTTCAAAAACAACTGTTCTTAATTACAAAATTATAACTTGTTTAAAATATCGTCTAGCTTTACATTTCCAAACGACACATTCATTTTTGCCATAGAGCGTTTTTATTTAAATTAAGAAACTTTGAATATCAACTGAACTCTACTCAATACGGGCGAAAGCCATGGAGAAACACTGAATTTGCTTCTCAAATTAAAAAATTGTTTTTTATGTATTTACTTTTACATATTTTATATGATTTTATTTAAGTCTGCATTTTCTATAATATTATGAAAGTATTATACCTCAATGTTATTTTAATTATTTATTTATGCAATAGTTAGATAGTTTCAAAGCATCTGTTAATAAACTTCGATAATACGATACGATACGATTATTTACGGATTTATCTTTCTCTGCAGATATATGAAAAATATTATTTCTGTATAGTAATTAATTGATGGATGTAGACTCGGTCACAATTCTATCTGAGCAATGTTAATTTAAATTTTTGAGGTAAGGTTATAACAAACAGTCTCTGTCTCATCTCTCACGGTAAAACAAGCCATGACCAATCTTTAAGATTAGTATACTCCAACAAAAATTCAAAAATTCAAATTAACATTGCTGAGATAGAACTGTGACCGAGTGTACTTCCTAGGTGAATGTATCAGGACCCGGATCACTAATTCAGTTCTATTATGTTAAATGTCAGAATATGAAGAAAATCGAAATACTATAAAGTCTCTATTTGTTTGAAAAAATCAAAATATGCATATCTTTATAATCAGCTTTAGAAAATTTTGAAGAAAGATACTGCAAACTTTTTTAAAATTTAGCCTAAAAATATCTTTAACTGTTTTTCAGTCTATATTTTGTTATCTAAAAACTAAAAATATTTTAAAGTTTAAGCCGAATCAGTAATCCAAACTTGATATTCTCCTAGTTAGCATAAAAATTCAATACTGCGCTACAACAGCACATCCCACCCAACAGATACATAGGAAGGCTCTTTATTTAATGAAAAATTAATTAAAGGGGTGCACAGGGAAATTATTTCCAAACTCCGAGATAAAAAAGGCTAATTACTATAGCTCCCACAGCGAAGTATCGAACCACGACGTACCACGTAATCGCATACGTTAGTACCCCCTTCTATACATTTCAGGGAAAAAAATTACCGCTATATTGTACCTGCGCATTGAATAGCTGACGAGTTTTATTACGGCCCGTGTAATTTGCATGCATGCGCGACTGTATAATAAATGACGTCGCTACCGCTCGACTCGGAAAAGGGAGCTTGAAAAAAATTCTCAACTCTATGAGTCTCTCATTTCCGTGTTTACCGACGACTTCAAATACCAAGTCCCGATGGAACCAGCTCCATCGTATGATGACGTGACGCAGATTCACCTAAGCCTCTTCAGGCTCGTTGGCTTCCTGCCCCGGCTTGGGAATACATCAATTTGGTATAGTATTTTGATCGGCTTCTTCCACTTTACGATAGCTTTCTACGACGCGATGCATCTTGGTTATGAGATCAGAATGATACTGGATAGCGGCATGGATGTCGAGTGCATCTTCGAGGCTGTGCTCGTGCATGGACTTTGCATCAGGTATCTGATGTTGCATGCACAGCGTCAGGAGTTGCTGAAGTTGACGGAGCTGTGCGAGGAGCTTTGGAGGCATTTGGTTTGTCAAGAGAGTAAGATTGTTAAGGTGAGATAGATTTTAATGTGTTGGATGAAGATTTTGGAAATGATCTATTGTATTAGAAATTCGTTTTTAAATCAAAAATAAATTTTGGTATAACAAAAGAGAGAATATTTCTGTAATAATAAATATTTTAATTTATTGGGGTTAGTGGAAAGCGTTTACCAATATAAACAAAAAAGAATTGTTGCGATTACTAAAAGTTTTTGCTAGAAGAAACCTGTGATAACTTATTTGATAATAAAGATTTATGTGATGTTTTAACTTTCTTACTATTATTAAATTAAAAACTCAAGCTTAGACTCGACTAATTCTAACGTAAATAAATATGACTTTGTATTTTATTGATCATATTATTTATTTTATTTCGTGCCTAAAAGAATCACATTATAGTTTGATCAGATGGGAAGCGCTCATATGAATGTACAAAAAATTATTAAACTGCATATCAAAATAAAATTACAATAAAATAGTACATTATAATGTCTTCGATGCATACTATTTTCTTATATTCACTATGACGTTTTAATTTTTCATGAAAGTAAAGTAATTTCTCGAAGATCTTTTTTTGTTTATTGAAAACCAAAAAGACTCTAACCGGCTTGATTTACTACTGTTTCAAAAGTTAAACTTATTTTATCAACAAATGTTAAAATGACACTTATCTAAAAATTTTGAAAATGCTTTGAACAGAATTTCTAGATAAGTGTCATTTTAACATTTGTTGACCATAAATTTCTGCCCAGAATATGGTCAATTTCCTACCAGGGACATAATAGAACGTATATGTAATGTTTTTAAAACATTTTTAAAACGTTGAAAATATCCGTTAACCTTTTTCGACGTTTTGTGCTGTTAGGGAACCATTGATCTTGGAATAAAAATATCATGCCGGTTGAAGTCATCGTAACTAACGCCATTAATTTACATTGTACTATTAATAAAAATTATTTGTTGAATATTGAGAAAGCTTTTAATAACGGTGCTTCAAGAGATTCGAGAGAAAGGTCACTTTTTTGAGATACTTTTTCTTCTGGAATACCGTTGCAGCGATCGTTTTCTACGTTATCATAGCTCTTACTACCAGACTTCCTCCAGAAACACCTGGTGGGAAAGGAAGAAGATTTTTGGCGCATAAGTTAATACAAACTATATTATGTTTATTTTGCAACTTACTGCACCTATATTACAAATTTTTTTCTCGACATTACCACAATTTTAATTGTAAAAATTGAATATAATCTATAAATAATATTTTTTTTTTGACAAATGAGTTGCAATTATTTTTCATTTTCTCCCTGCGATAATTTTAAGAATATTGCATTTTTGCTCTCGCTAGATCAAAATAATAGATTACGTAAGAAGTGCGGGAAAGAATTGACTAGTCCATAGTATACGCAAATTTATGCTCGAACCGAAGTACAAAATACGTGCTATGGGGTTGTCTTCTTTCCCTTCGCGTTGGAACGGAAAGTTTGTACTTTCGGCACGCTTTGGAAAATAATAAGTAGTTTTCGTATCTCGGGTTAAAATAAAGAAAGTCTCAGTTTTATGCAATCTAAGACATTCTTTATTTTTCCTCATTAGATGTGTAATGTACTGATTTTATTTTTCTTATTTAATCCAAATAAAATCTAATTAAGAACGGTTGGACTTTTAAGCTAAATATAAATTATATTTTAAAATTTATTCCTTTTAGGCACTTTATGGAAGTTTACGAAGGTCCGCTATATGTGATATCGTTCATTTTGCAAGAGGTTGTGTGTTTTTCAGTAGCTGTAATTATTACGGGAATTGAAACTGTTGGCCCGCTTTTAATAATGATGGCTTGTGGCTACTTGAAAGTCGTTCATCAAAGACTTTTGGCGATCTCAGGATTACCAAATGACAACAACATCCCTATTTGTGTTGGAGACGAGCTCTTTGGCAGTAATATCATGCAATTATCTAAACAAGATGTTCGTAATTGCGTAAAATTTCATCAAAAAATCATGGAGTAAGTTACACGAAAGGGAAAGTTTATAAATTAGGTTTTAAACATACAAATTGCTTGCAAGTTTTCAATTTATTACCATTTTGCTGATTACTTTTGTTATCCTTTACGAAAAAAATATTTGAATTAATCGTGATTTCGTACAATTAATTAAAATCAAGTATGATACAACCTTATGATATATGAAATTCTCATGGAGTCTACAAAATTATAGTTAATTTGAACATTTTCTTCATGAGGGATAAGCGTAATTTGTAACATCTTACCTCCAACGTCTCTTTAATAAATTATTTGAATAAAATAATCTATTGTATAATTTCTTTAATAAAATAAAAGATAGGATTTTTTAAACATTTTTGTGTACTACAGTTTTTGCGAAAAGATTGAAGAATTCACGCGAGGCGTCTTCATGATTCAGGTTTCCTGTACTGTATACAATGCGGCCCTTATAGGAATAAAACTACTCGAGGTGAGTAAACAAATCTATCCCAATACTATTTTTTAATAACATTCAATGATGTATATGTAAAACAGAATGATCCAAATGGATTGAAATACGTTCCTATTTTAATACTAAATGTTCTGCAATTTTTCTCTTGCCAATGGATCCCCCAACATCTTATAAACGAAGTAAGAGAAATCAATATCTCTATTTTTTTTATAATATTTATTAGTTACGTAACAATATTGTCATAGAGTGAAGAAATCACAAATGCAGCTTACACAGCAACTTTGTCACATCCGGAATATAATCATGAATTGAACCAAATGCTGCTTTTTATGATCTTAAGGGCAAAAAAGCCTGTGCAATTGACTGCAGGTGGATACATCAGTCTTTCTTTAGAAACTTTTGAGAGAGTATGTACTTATTTTAAGTTAAATGTATAAACATTATTTTACAATATTTTCTTTAATCTAATATATTAATAAAATTATAAGACTAAGTATCAAATTTAAAAATGGAAAATTTCTGTACTATCTGTATGTAAAAATGCATTAGTATCTTCAAGAAAGTTCTCTTACTGACATTAAAGTCATGAAGAATTGAAATATATTGTTTTTTAAATATTGTATTTCAATTTTGAAATTACATATACTAAATTTTTTGTTTGTGCTAATCAATTTGTTCAAATAATAAAAAATGTTTTAAACGAGTTATCACAGATTGGGTGGGCAGAAAAAAGCATGCGTTATGACGTTGGCGTCATGAGGACGATTAGAAATAAAATGTGCACATGCACGGCAGTTTAATGGGAAAAGCATCCGTCGCTAAAACGGAAATTCCTGAATACAATTTAAGCCCAGTATAATCATGCCCTTTTTCTTTGAGTTCCCTTCTAGTTATTAATTTTCCAATGACTTATTGAATGTAAATTTGTACAAAAATATAAATTAAATCTTTTAACATGATAGATGGAGAAGTTATCGTTCGCTGGTCGTAGTTAATTGATGAGATGGAGAAAATAATTTCTCTTCTTGATCTTTGCGAACCATGATGTTGTTTATTAGGTAGTTTTCACAATTACAGTGTCGACGTTTCGGAGGGGTTAATTACCTCCCTATTCATGACTTTAGTAATCGTAAAAATATGTGTGTCGCATTACAAAAATTAGTTACAAGCCTCAAAAAAGGCTGGAGTCGAACAATTCAACACTGTAATTGACACTGTAATTGTGAAAACTACCTAATAAACAACATCATGGTTCGCAAAGATCAAAAAAAGAAATTATTTTCTCCATCTCATCTTTTAACATGATATTAAATAAAATGTGATACTGATACCATAAATCACGCTGATACCCACAAATTAAAAGATTAATCAGATTCAGTTTTAAGATCACTAAAGGTACATTTGGGCTGACTCTACTACCTGAGAGTATCGCACTGATACTTAGCAGACGCTAAATCTAAGACTCTCTCTCTCTCTATCTTTTAAAATATTATCAATTTTTCGCTTGGTTGATAAATGATACTTTAGATTTTTAGACTTTATCAAATGTTGTGCTTATTCTAACGAGTTCTCAAATATTGAGAATCTAGTTATTTTTACACGAATTACACCAAACAGGTACTTGATAAGGGAAAAATGAAAAAAACTTAAATCTTCAAGTGGATTTAATCCCACAACTTCGCTCATACGTGTACCAGGCAGTCGCTCTAACAATTAAGCTACCGACGGAATGAGCTTCCCCATTACCCTAGACACGATAGTTCTTAAAAGGGTAACAAATTTTAATAGAATGGTTTTTAGATTAAATTTTTTTTCCAAGTTTTTATATAATGAAGCGTTTGACCTCAAAGTGGTTCTGCAGATCAATATGAGCGATCTCAAAAACTTTTTATGATGCGTACCAAATTACAAACATTGTAATTCCTATTAAAATTATTGTATGAAATAATTTTTTCCTTTGATTATTTTATGATATGGGTTCTTTCCTCAAGTTCTTTATCTGGAAAAAACCGTTTTGGAACATTTAAAGTAGCTCAATTATAGTACAGAATATTTTGTTTTTGAATTTGACACTGAAAAAGTATCATTCATATAGTTTTCTTATAGAAAAGTCTTTCTTTTGTATACAGTTGTTCGTGAATGCCATTTCATTCTTTGCAGTTTTAAGAAATTTCAATGTTTGAAGAAATTTTTCAACTTTATAATTCATTTTAAGGTTTGTGAACAACAAATTTTAACAAAAAGCTCAAATAAATACAGACCTATTATTTATTTCCAATTTATTTATTATTTACAACGAAAATATTTAATAATGCTGACATTGATTTCTAATATGGAAAAATTTTCAGATGTATTCGGGTTACATTATTAGTTTATGTATTATCAAATAAAAATTTGATATAAATGACAGAAGTGCAGTGTTTTAGGAAGCTAGCGGAGGAGGTTTGCACTCGCGTAATAAAGAACACAGCTATTTGTTAACGTTATTTATTGATCTAACACTGTCGCACTGGCACTCGACTTACAAAACTATGTTTAAGAACAAAACTATGTTAAGGCTAAAAGAAATATAAAAATGTAAAGGTAAGATTTAGCAACAAAATGTCGTCTCGTGCGACTTGCTCGGGCGGTCGATTCGGAATGAGCACGGCGCTGGGGCCGCGCCGCTCATGGCGCGGGGACAGGCAGGAGTGGGGGAAATTGTGCACGGATGCTGATGTGTCTTGCTGCCAGTGTCCGCTGTCGCTCATCTACTTAATTCCTGTAACATAAGAAACAAGTGTAAAGAAAAAAAAATTTATTGATTTAAAATTTGATTAGTTAATTTAGTATGTAGGTCAAAGGGCAGAGGCTTGGTCATTATGTCGGCGATTTGATCTTTTGAAGCGATCCATCGCAATCTACCAACTGTCGCTTAACGCATTCTCGCACATAGTGCTCCTTTATTTCAGTCATATGTTGCAGTTTATTTCCACCGTCAGTTTTTACGTTGGACTCAGCCGACCGATTATCACACCACAATGTAATTGGTACAAACTCTTTCAAAATGATCAATTTTAAGGAATTATATACGGATATCAACTCCTGGCTGCAGTCGCTCATAGATACGTACTCGGCCTGGCAAGTGGACAACGCTACGTATATTTGCTTGTGTGTTCTCCAGGCGATCGTATCTCCAAAGAGTTTCACTATGTAGCCGCTCGTTGTTAAAGAGCCTTTACAGTCGTCGAAGCTTGCATCGGAGTAACCTTCAAGACTTTCACTCTTACCCAGATAGTTCAGGCCTGCAGAAATGGTACCCTTTAGATATCTGAATACCCGTTTTACGTTCTGCCAGTCGCTGTCTGTCGGATTTATCTGATGTCTGCTTAATACATTTACAGCGTACGCTATATCCGGTCTGCACGCGTTCGCTAGATACAACAAAGTACCTATTGCTTCTCGATAAGGCATGTTGTTAATATCAGCTGTCGTCATAATCACATCAATGTCGTCAGTCTCCTCTCGATTTTTCCTTTCTCAATTAGCAACTTGATTAGTCACCATGGGTGTTCGCTGCGCATGCATATCTTGGAAACCGAATTTTGCAACATTTTATCTATATATTTCTCCTGTCTGATGTTCATGACTTTAGTCTTCCTGTCTCTGTGATTCTCAAGGCCAAGGAAACCTTTAGGCTCGCCAACATCAGTCATTTCAAAGTGTTGTTTTATCTTGTATTTGATTTCGCTCAATTTTTTACTGTCGTTTCCGGTCAGAAGTATGTCATCGACATACAGAATCAAAATTAAGAATCTGTCGTTTTTGTGCCAAACAAATAGGCAGGGCTCGTTCGCATCTGGTTTCAGTCCGAATTTGATCACTGTCTCTGTAAATTTCTCATTCCAGCATTTCGGACTTACCTTCACGCCATACAGAGCTTTTTCTAGTTTACAGACTTTCTGTCGCTTTATCTCGTCGGAGCAAACGATACCTTCTGGAATCTCCATGTAAACAGGACTGTTTAAGTGGCCGTTTAAGAATGCAGTCTTTACATCCATCTGATGCAAATCCAAGTCATACTTATTTGCAATTGACAAGACCATTCTTATCAATGGCAGTCGACAGACAGGAGCATATGCTTCATGTAAGTCATATTCGTTCTTGTCTTTAAAGCCACGAATAACCAGACGTGCTTTGTGTCTAATCGAGTTATCTGGCTCGATTTTTCTTTTCAAAACCCATCGTGAATCTATGATGTTCTGTCGATTTCCATCATATGCACTGTCTCTCTGTCGACTAGCGTCCAAACATTATTTTTATACATTGAATTGATTTCATCTTTGATGGCTTCTGTCCATTTCAGTTTGTCAAAAGCCTTCATGGCTTCTTGATAGTTCGCCGGATCGCCGTTTACACCAGCCAACAGAGCATGAGCTGTCTCATCAGTCGTCTTAGTCTCTTGGGCTGCCTTTTCCGGCACTTTTCTCGGTCGTCCTCTGCGCCTCTTAGTCTCTCCCTCCGTTTCCTTGACTTCAGGTTCATACTCAACAAACCAGGTATTTGTGTCAATGTCGATGTTTGCAGTCTCCCAGTCGTTGACATCTTTCTTTTCGTACTTATCTCCAAAGACGATTTTCTCATTGAACCTGATATCTCGACTCTCATAAAACTTTCCTTCTTCTGGTTTGAACAATGTGTAGCCAGTGTCTTTGTATCCAACCAACACAACCCGTCGTCCTGTGAAGCTAAATTTCGGTCCTGTTTTTCGTTGAACTCTCATATACGCTATACATCCGTAGCGTTTAATCTGCGTAATGTCTACCTTGTAATTCGGATTGAATTTTAATATAGGTGATATCATATTGTTTGATTTGTGGGGCGTTCTATTATACGCATAGATTGCTGCATTCACTGCAAGATCCCACATATTTTCCGGGAGGCCCGAGTCATACATCAATGCTCGTACTTTTCCTTGAATTGTCTGATTGTACCTTTCAGCATCACCATTGTGCTGAGGCGTATCAGGACATGCTAGCTGTAATTCAGCACCCAGTTTGATTAGTACATCAGTCGTATAGCCGCCGGTGAATTCAGTTCCCTGATCGCTTCGCAGATAACTGACTTTGGCATCCTTTCCTTATAGATTTCTGGCGCTCTTTACAAATGACTTAAGGAAGTGTCCTGTCTCATCTTTCGATTTTATTGGGTAAGCCATTATGCCAGTCGCGAGTAGTCATCAATGAAAACAGAGATATATTTGTAGCTTTTGGGATAAGTCGCAGGGCTTATCATTCCCATGACGTCGGCGTGAATTATCTGCAATGGTTCTGTCGCTCGCTGTCTTACTGTCGGAAAAGGTAATCTCTTGAATTTGGAAATCATACAAATTTCACAATCCAACATAGCACTATCGAACACCGCTTTCTTTAGATCTTCAATTTCTGGAAATTTCTTTTGTAATTCCAACAAATAATCAATAGACGCATATCGCATTCGAGCATGCTAGAGCATGGCCAGATTATTAAAAAAAGTCTTCTTTGGATTTTCTTCAAATTCCATACGGCAATTAGACGCCTCATTTTCAATTTCATTTTTGGTATTGTTTATCACTCTATCTCTTACCGTATTTTCAAAATCAAAATAAATTAAGTTGCTGTCGTTGTCAGTCTCAATTCTGTTTTCAGTTTCACCGATGTTTCTGTGACATTTTCGGTCGATATTTCTTTAGTCATGCTCCTTGTTGTCACATAGGCTACTATCTTTCCTTGGTGTCAACTGTCGCATCGTTCGTTTCAAATTCTATAATCCAGTATGGTCGTTTGTAGATTCCCGATATAAACGATTCATTAGATATTGGGTCATAGATATTTATTCGTCTATTATCGAGATATATGCTAAGTCCTAAGTCGGCAAACTTCCGCAGGGACAACAGGTTTTCCGACAGATCTTTAGCATAAATTACATTGTCTAAACGCAAAGATTGATTTTCGCTTGTCAAAACATTTATTGAACCAACTCCCTCCGATCTCAAATTCGCACTGTCATTTTTATTCGCGAATCTAATTTCATCGCATTTCTCGCTAAAACTTTTAAAAATCAATTTTGACTTTGCTAAATGTTCAGTCGCACCCGTGTCTGCTAAGAACTTAGATAAAATAACACTACCGCTTTCATTAAGTTTAGGGTAATCAGCTGTGCCAACAG
>JAPYZB010006305.1:0-11290 GCA_030522745.1 Eupelmus kiefferi | reverse complement strand
AAGAACGCCTAAATCTTTAATCGTAGATACATTTTCCAATAAGTTATAATCGATACAATATTGATATCTACATAAATTGCCACCTCTATGAAAAGATATGCACTAAGAAATTTCTTACGAGGAACCGGGACTATTTAGCGAATGAGGAAATATTATTTGTAATCTAAAAAAGTAGTCAAATTTTATCAAATAAAAATTCTCAAAAATTTTAGTTATAATTCGTTAAAACCACAATTAAAACAATAGCAGCACCTATCAGTAAGATCGACGCTGCAAGGCCATTTGAGAAAATTAGTCCATCAAGTTTAAAAACGTAGACAGCGACAGAGTCAGTCCTCATCCTCTTATAGTGAATACCACGATTCGAAAATGAAGAAGGCCACCACGCTAGAAACAGTCTGAATAGGAAACCAACTAAACAGACTCCATTGAGGGACATTGATAAAAGCAAAGCGAGATTGTGCGCCTGTCCACGCGGCTGTTTCAATGCAGTCCAAAGCTCTATAGTCTTCTTTCAAGCGCTCGTCCTAGAAAATCATTGTTTCTCTTGTTCTTTTTGCAAATTTTGTTTAACTTAACTAACGTGTTGCTGATTGTTAAAGCGTAAAACTTTAGATGTTTATTGTGCGACAAATATGAATATTTGAAATGTTTTTAATCGCAGGTAGCTAATGAGTATTTTTTGAAATACAACCAATTTGTGTATACTTTGCATAAAATTTTATATTCATAAAAATAATTAAAATTAAGAAAAAGGATATTACACACACAATAGGCATAGCTGATTTTTACTGATTTTCAACAGCATAAATTTCCACGAGAATTTTGAATAATTCAACGAGATTTTAGAAGTCTGAATGGCAAATGTCGCTAATTGCACTGATTCTAAAACACATTTATTATTAAAACGAGCATGCAGCGCAACGACAGCAGATTAAGAGGAGGAACAATGAGGAGAAGGAGACACCCGCCGCGATTCAATTACACTGCGGACGAGCTCAACAGCGATTGAATTAACGGATGTTTTGTCTTGCACTCGTAGCGTCGCGCTTGTCTTTTGCTGCTTCGTTCAAGGGAATGAAAAGGGACGCTTGGATAGGTGGAACACTGTACTTACCCTTTGTCCACTTGCGTAATTGCCGTAATTCTGCCAACTTGTCGTTTTCCCTGAGCGAAATGGAATTTCTTTCGTTTGCGAAAATGAGGAGTTAATTAAGAAGAGAATTTTCAGAAAGATGTAATAAACGATTTAGGGTTAATAAAAGTAAAAAACGTGATAAATATGTTGACTTTGAATGTAGTTTTCGATAATCCATTACGTGTAGCGAATAGTTTATTTTGTTATAGCTTATTTAAATCATTGCTAAAAGAAATGTGTTCTAAAAAATAAAATATTATTAAATTACTTTAAATTGATGTTTGACAATAGAGTAAATAATAGGTGATTAATGTTGCATGTACTGTTTAATTTAGAATATTACATAAATATATAAAAATAATTGTTACCTTTTATCGCACAATAATAAAAAAATACAGTCGTATTTTACTATCATACATTGAAATATCATGATTCGACAAATTGATGTAAAATAAAGGAGATTTATTTTTTTTTTGAAATTCTCTTTAATTGAAACTTTATTAAAAACATTAAAATAAGCTTTTACATATTATAAAAGATTGAACCGAATCCAATATAAAAAAATGAAAAATTATTAAACAAAATCAACTTTAAATATGTAAAACTCAAATCTTTTCACATGAATTCAAGTACATTTAATGCAAACCTGTAGTAGTCATGTATCATAAAAAAGTAATTATTTATTAAAAGATAAATTTTTTTGAAAACAAACAAAGTTTGAAGGTTATAATTAACTCATTACAATATTAATTAAGAGCGATCACATTGAATTTAATTTTGCTAACACAGACAGATTCTTAAACGAAGTAAATTTATACTTGCAGAATATAAAAAATTATTACGCTTCATAATACCATTTTCATTACAAAATATACAGTAATTTTTCATATTCTCCAAGAATGAACTATTTCCATAATATTGAAAAAGCAAATAAGAACGTTATCTCTGATACTCAATAGTGTTAAAGCAAAAAGTTAATATACTTTAGTTACATAGTTTCATATTTAAAAATAAATAAAGATAACAAACAGCAACACAAAAATCATATTTAAAAAAACTGGCCATCACTCTCAAAATTCTAAAAATATGCTTCGTCCAGTTAAACTCCTCACCACAAAAAGAACGAAAAAATACACTATTCCCAAAGCAGCAGTCAACTATTTCGGCTCGCAGCCGCGATAACCGGGAGCATCGGCAGTCCCAGCGAAATCTCGCGTCATCTCTTTCTCCCCGAGCGGCGATCCACCTATATATCCAACGAATAAACGTAAAAGAGAGCGCAGGATCCGAGGCCAGCCAGTCCAGCGTACCTCCCCCTCCTTCCGTCCATCCTTGAAGAGCACGCCTTATCCGGCAAAATAAAAACAAAAGTCCACACGATAGCCCCATCACCCACACTGCTAAGCAGAGCAAAAACAAAGGAAAATTCAAGCCCGAAAAAAGGAGAATAAGTGCCCGAAGAGAGACGATAAGTCGAATCGCCAGACCACTAGCCGGCCGATATACAGCCACCCACGCGGCCGCTCCTATAACCAACGTATTACAAATCTCGCGCTTTATCGACGGAGCGCTGATCGATACGAGCTCGCCGGGAACATCATAGACCGGGGCGATAATTCGCCCTGCCGACGACGAAGTAGCCTCGGATTTACGAGCGTCCGCTCGGCCCTCGCGTATTAAAGACGACGGCCGGCCCCGTAAATCCGACGGGTCGCCTCCGCCGCAGCAGCAGAAGCAGAAGCAGCGACTGCGGCGATGCGTCATCGGTCAGCTCGGGGCCCCCCGACCCTCCTTAATATTTCATCGGTTATGCGGTTTTCAAGGGGCAAGGATGCGCGCTGCCGGCTGGCTATACGGACTCTTCTTCTTTTGGACGAGCGTCTACCAGCTGGGGTTGATGTATAATTTCGGGGAGGATATTTATGGGACTGACCGATTTGCGATGCAGGCAGCGGGTTTTGTCATGTTAGATGTCAGGGTTTTGGGATGAGACGTGATGTTGAGGTGGTGAAAAATGTGAAGGCTTGGTTGTTGAGGGATGGATGGTGTGGTTTATAATGTCCGATCGTTATTTCGTTACATGTAATTAACAGTTTGTGTAATGCCAAACTGCACAACACAAACGGTTAATTAATGATATACCCAGAGGGCAAATACATTTATCACTGCCACTAAACCAATGAGCTCTCAACTACGATAATGTCGTTTCAACTGGATTTTGCATGTATAAAGTATTTCTACACATTTTGATATTTTCTCATAGTATTATTTGAATAACACTGATACACCCATATTTTAGATATATTGGTTTATTCATGGTTTCCGTTGTTTCGTTTCGTTGAGACCTAGTTACTTGTGTATCTAAGCTGGTGAAAAAAAAACAGGAAAGTAGGTTACATGCAATTACAGTTTTAGCCAAAATGGAAGTAAACAGTATTTCATATACGCCTGCTGATCCATCAAATTCTACGAATAGATTCTAGTAGTATCGTCAGGTTGCGTGGCGATCTACACTTGTCCTGTCCTTGAAATGGCCATCCGCACCCATTTTATGACTTGGTTAACGATTCTCTCACTTCCGCGATTCCTCAAAATAGTGGGAGCAAGTGTACACCTGCGCTTGGTGACTAGCACGTGCCAAGTGACATGGACATTTTCGGATTACCAAATGGATCGTATTCGGCACGTCAGCATAACGTAGCAGCGTGAAATTGTCCTAATTGTAAATGTAATTGGAAAGATTGCTAGTTTGCTACTAGACGGATAATGAAAGGCTGATTTAGGAGGATTGTTATTAGGCTATCTTGTGCCTTATGTAGTGTTATGTAGTAGTTGGGGCGTTGAACAGATAATCAAACTTCAGTACTCAAAAATCTTAACAGGCGCTCAACCTGCTAGCAAATGTAAGGCTCGTCTTATTCGAATGCTTTTGCAATATCTAAAATAAGTATATCATATTCAATAGACTTCATGTAAACTAATTTCAGTATATTCTTGTATTATATATTAAATTAATATTTAATATTATATAAAATTAATGTTTGCGAAATTACTGCCCCGATTTTTTTCATTTATTTAAGTAATATAAAAATATAAAACTTCTATTTTAAATGAACTAGAGCATTTGCGGTGCGCAAGCGCGCTCTAAATTTTGAATTACTGTAAATAAATTTTGAAATACATTAAATAATGCATCTAATAATAGTAATAATTAATGATTTAATTATTTAACAATTTGATACATATTAAAATTGCACAGATAAGTTGATCTTTAAGCAAAAATTAAAACAACTTTAAAAATTCACGCGCTTTTTATCGAACCAATCAAGAGCCACTCTCTCAACCAATCACATCACGAATAGTTTGCAACACTTTCATATTCATGCTTTTTTTAAGAGAGGATTTTTTAAGAGAGGATTTTATAACACTCAATAAATTATTATAACAACTTTGCTTATTATTTATGCAAATAATTTTATAAGTTCATATTATTATTCATAAATAAAATATACAAAGCAATGCAATAATTCCAAAAATTTTACAAAATAATAAAAGTTTATCATTTTACGGGAAATCCAGTCTTTCAGGAGTTTCCGCACATCAATGATCCGATACTTTAATTGAGATAAACGGCTATTTATTGAGATAAACCGGAATCTCGGAGAAGTAAATTTGCCCAAGATTCTCCATATAAATAGATTCAGCACCGCTGTGTACTCAGTAAGTATACTCTGACGGTTGGAACGTTTTTCACATCTGAAGATAGAAATCCATTTTCACCATGTCGCCAAAATTTTCGTTTACGCTTATCTCATCAATTTTGATTATTTATCTGCTGTGTGCGGAGCCAGGTAAGCTTTAGTATCAATAATTAAATTTCTAATTTTTTTCTTTTGCTCTTTATTCTTATTATTATGTTGATTACAAATAATGTTTCGTAAACTAATTATTTTGTTGAAAAATAACCTATACAACAAACCTAGGAGAGCCCTTACTTCGAGTCACGGATTTCTATGAAACTTAGCAGATCCATTCTGTGACCTAAAATATGAGATAGGTGTCTCAGAGACGAAGATGAAATCCCAAACATGGTCCATTTATTTATAACAGACCCAAAAACATACTGTAACAATTCAATTTAAAGTGTAAAAAGTAAGCTTTCATTTAAGAGTTTATACAACTCAATCGCTTCATTACATAAAAAGATGTGAACAATGAAAAATAAAACAAATTATTGCTCGTTAAAAACTAACATTAAATTTAATGCAAAACTTTTTCTTGATTTTTGATCGCTAACTTGTCAGTAATGAAGCGAGTGATTGAGTTGTATAACCTCTTAAACGAAAACTTGCTTCTTGCACTTTAAACTGTATTGTCACAGTACGTTTTTGGGCCTGCTATACTTCAATAAACCATATTTAGAACTTCATATTCGACAAAACTTCGAGACAGGTATCTCAATTTGGGTCATATTTTGGGTCAAAGAATCGTCTTGCACAGTTTCGTTAAAATACGTAACTCGGAGGTGGGGACCTTTCCTTGTAAGATATAAAAAGCAATATTTAATTAAATAGACTGCATTCTTTCATTTAGTAATATAAAACACTAATACGCAGTTGAAAATCGGATCCGTTTTTACACAAAAACAGATTTGTGTATTAAAAACAGAACGCAATTATACATTTTTTGTGTAATCACTTATATTTAATATTGTACATATTATGTGCGTAGTTCATGATCTTAGTACACAAAATTTTCGACAGCGTAGTTTGCTTTAAAAAATCATTTTTATGCACAACTTAAACAATTTTTAAAAAATGTTTAAGGTGATGGATCTATCATTCCGACAACCAATAAGAACCCAAATATCGCTGAACTTAGATCGGAAGATGAAACAACGCTGTCACCATATAGGCTAGTCAATGGAACAATTAATGTTCCTGGAGAAGGAGACAGAATTTTTGAAGCTCCAGCTTGTCTTTTTTACGAACCAATACCAGACGATTGCCTAAAAAATGCTCTAGGCCTATAATGTAGTAGTTATATACTGTACCTATAATGTTGTAGCCTTATACCTACAAGATGCCTGATGCATTAAGTGGTTGTATTATAACTTATATACAACTATTTTTATCAAACTTTGTAAAAATTATTTAATTTTTAGAAAATATTGTAAAGAAGCGTGAATCTTATTTAGTTATTCAATGAAGAAGTTTATTAAAAGCCATCACATCAAAAACTAAATTTAATAAAAATTTTAACATATATTATAATTCAATAAAACATCAAATATTAAATGAACTATTTTTACAAACTATATCATTATTTTTTGTATTTTGCATTTCACAATCTCGAACTACTGCAAATAATTTATCATTTATTAAAGCATAATATAATATTTTACCAAATAATCCACCTATCCAATATATATAGAAATTTTCTCTCGTTTACTGCCTCGAATACAGTTAGGAAGTAAAATAGTATATTATGACTTTAGCGCCCGCCGATCAATAAATGGTCACTTTTGCCTCTCATTTTAGGTATTAAAAAGCGCGAAAATCGTGCTTGTGTTACAAAAATAATATTAAATTTGAAAATTGTTTATTTTAATTCTAAATAATTTAGTTTAAAAAAGCTGAGGTGTCTCATTGGTAAGCCTTCAGCTTTATGAAAGAGAGATCTCAGATTTTTTTATATTAATTTAGTTAATTATAAAAAATTACATATAAAATTTATTTTAACTTGTAAATAAATAAAGTAATTTTAATTTCCAAGATCGTACTCGTTTCCATAGCTTTCAACATGCATAAGTTAACTGTGGAGATATAGTTGAGATAAAACTATTGTATAAGGTCAACTTGAAGATATTACGCCAATTTTAAATAAGTTTCTTTAGAAACTGAAAGTAAGAAACATTTACTTGTATTAAAATTTATGATATTTTTAAGATATTAAATATAGAGTCTATCCCCCTTTGGGATCTTAATTAGCCCTCAACGGTAAAATGTTTCTGGTAACGAATATACTTTTGACATTGTGTTTATAAAGTACATACTTTTAAAATAGAATATAAAAGTGATAAAAAATTAAATAAAATAAAGTAAAATAAAATAAAATGTAATCGAGATTATGTTTATCATTTTTAGACTTTATTACTAAGCAAACATAAATTTCCATAATTTACATTTAACAGATAACATGTTCGACAAATATTTTTAATTATATTATAAAATTCTGCACTAAATATCTCGTTAAATTTTCTTTATTTTTTAATGCTTATATTATTACTTAAAACGTTTATTTTATTTACAAAGTTATATATTTTATTTAAAATAATCAGTCTTCCCAAAAGTCAGCAGGCGCAGGTTTGTCACCGAATCTCTCAGTTCCGTCCTTGTTGTAACATAACTGGCGTGTACACTGGATATTCGCAGACGGTTTTCCATCGATTTCGGTATTACCGTAACAACTGCAAGTCTGGCAACCGTTATAGTATGATTTGCCTGGGACGCATTTTCTTGCGCTTCCTACAGATCAAAATTATTCAATTAGCCTGGGATGGTATAATTTCATTATATTGACTAAAATTATATTGTACGTAAAAATAAGATTTATAAATTTAGTTTTACTATTAAAGCGGATTGATTTTGCATCAATCTTTTCATTAAGTTTGCACACAAATTTTATTAGAATTAAAAGTTGAAATATTTGTAAAATTAACATTAAAAAATCATATAAAATATTAAATCGAACAGATAAATTTTTATAAAAATATTTAATCAAGTGAAAATTAATGAAGCATAAGTAATTCTCTGCTATGTTATTTTGTAAGAAAAACTTTACAAATGTAGAAAAATAAATATCTACATAGTTAAAAATATTTCGTACTTCGTAATTTGTCCAAATGGACGTAAAACTTTCGTAATATAAGCATCTAATACTACAAACACGAGTAATGAAAAATTCTATATTCAACTCGTTCGGTATAGTTGCTAATAACACACTTGGGCACATGCCGCACTCGCTACGCTCATGCGTCAACTCGTGCCCGCGTGCGTTATTGGCAACTATACCTCACTTGTTAAACAATGTACTATAATTGCATGCTTTTAAATAAAGCTTATGCATGGAAATAATGTTTAAAATAAAATTATAAGTATTTAACTTTGTCAAGCTGAAAAAAATAATGAACTCTATTATAACTAAATCTCTTGATATACTTCTAATAATCGTTGTTCAATTTATATATAGGAAGAGAAGAACGGTTACATACTCTTGATTCTTTATAAGCAATTTATTTATTTTATGCCATATTTGGTCATTTGTTAGACGAATGTCTGCTGACCGATTTCAAGGTATCTATGAACATTTTGTAATTCTTTTAACATTAAAATATGACAATAGGTAAAATAAGGGTATCACAATAAAACTGGCATTAGCAATAGATAGATATGCAATGATAATTTGCATAATATGTATTATAATTTGAGTTTAACAAATTTTTTTGATAAAATTTCTTTTACTAGTTGTTATATTTTAATGTTAAAAAAATTATAAAATGATTATAGTTTCTTTGAAAAGGGACAGTAAAGTGTCTTATATTACATAAATAACATAAATAAAATGTCAAAAATAATCAAGATTGTCTAAACTTTCTCTCATCTATTATACCTTACTCATATGAATTCTTATAAAAAGTACATAAAGATTCATAGAAAACCAAAGTACTATTAATTTACAGCAAAAACCTACCTTGCTCTACACACATCAAACAAACGACCAGAACCGCCAACAAAAGCACAAACGAAGATTTCGGCGACATATTGTACAATTGAATTTGAAACTTAAGAAGTCAGAAGTGTTTCACTCGTGAGAGTATACTGAGCATATAACAGTACCGAGACTGTTTATATAGAGATTTCTTGCGTAAATACACTCCTCAGAGATTCCATTATATCTAAATGACTATACCCGTATAGTAAAGAAAGCTCCGTGGGGGGAATGCCCGAAAATGGGTATTTCCGTGAATATTAAAATTTTGAATTTTATTGTCTCAATAAATCAGTGTGGAGCGAATTGTTAAAATAATTTCAGGATAAAACGAGGCTATTATACTTCAACGCTCGCAATTGTTTTCATTTTTAAAAATAATGTTTGGGCACGTTGATTTCATCACGAAGCATTTCGATTAGTTATCACAAAAGAATTATCGGCAGACTTTGCCGCTGATGAAGGTTATGGTAATATATTTGCCTTTATACGGGCTAATATTTGTTAACACTTTATCGTTATCCCAAAGCACGCGCAGATAAACATTCTTATCGCGTAATTTCTTTCTAAATAGATTCAAATTATTTAAAAAAAGGTCGATTCGGTCGACGTATTATCAAAGTAGAGCTCGTGCGCATTTGGGCGAAAACAATCGTTCTAAATAATAAAAAAAAAATTTTTGAAAAAGCTTAGATTTGAAATTTTTTTTTTATCTAATCCATTAACGACACAAAGTCGTCGAGGGCTTTTTCCATCGCTTGATTTAACCTAGCGTTTCAGTAAAGTGCCTACGGCTCTGAGCACTTGCAATTAATCTGATGGCACGCGCTGGAAATTCAATACTGTCGAATACCGACGGGGCTACAGTTGAACATCAGTCAACTACTCGAGCGACGGTTAATTTGTAGCTGTTCCTTTTTGTGCATTCCGCTGATAGTGTCGGCTTTAAACCTGTTCTGCTTATGACTAAATTGCGATTTAAAAATTATAGACGACATTCAAAACTTCACTTTAAATGAAGAATTGCGTTTAAATATGATGAGCGGTTATGATTTTTCAAAAATGTTATCACGGGATGGTTAATCTATTTATAGCTTTGTCATTAAAAATAAGCTTTGTATGGCAAGCTTATTTCGTGCTATTTGTTGGTACTATATTAATTTTGAAGCAAATGACGTCTTTTATTTAAATTAATTTGAATCTAATTAAATACAAAAATACATAAATTTAAAAAGGCCCCTTGTATAAACAATATTTCATTAATATTATTATGTACTATCTTTTTACGCAATCCGTCTAAATCACCAGCGTCACATCCATCTCTTCACGTCATTAATACCTTTATTTTCGTAAACCAAAATACATACATTAAAAGTGCTAGATGTGCCAGAGACTTTTCAGCGACTGCCAGAAACAAAGTTTCCGCTGAGTCCAAGGCAATTACGCGTGACGCCTGTCTGACGACCCTTTTTTATTTCTCGTGCCAAGCTCTTCATCTCTTTTTCCCTCTCTTTCTCTCTCTCTCTCTCTTTCTCTCTCTCTCTCTCTCTCTCTCTCCCTCTCAACGTTTTAACTTTTCCCCGTCGTCCCGCAAAAGCTCGTTTTGATAACAGCCAGAACGAATTTGAACATCGCGCGGCTCGCAAATTCGTTGGCTAGATATTTGTCGCAAAACTCGCGCCTCGTGTTCGAGAAATTACAACTGTCAAATAAAAAATATAACGAGCTGTATAAGTGCGAATGGTTTAAGGTTTTACTCATTCGCAAACTTTTGTGGAAAATTATCTTTACCGCTTCTGCTTCCTACCTCATACTATAATATCTTAAAATTTTCCAAAAATTTTTTTTTAACTCCTAACAAACTTGAAAAGAATTTTTTACTTTCAGTTTCTAAAGAAACTTATTTGAAATTGGCGTAAATATCTTTAAGTTGACCATTTACAACTCAGTTTTATCTCAATTATAGCTCCATAGTTAACTTATGCATGTTGAAAGCTATAATAACTGCATTGTAGAGTTACCGATGATTTCCAAACGAATGAAATTACCCTTGAGCTCTTCTAACGAAAACGAGTAGGATCTTGGAAATTAAAATTACTTTATATACAAGTTGAAATAAATTTTATATGTATTTCTTATAGTTATCTAAATTAATATAAAAAAAAACATGAGATCTCTCTATTATAAAGCTGGAGGCTTACCCATAGGCCACCTCAGCTTTTTTAAACTAAATTATTTAGGTTTAAAATATACAATTTTTAAGACAGCAAACAAGAGAAAATTTGGTTAAATATTATATTATGCTTTAATAAATGAGAAATTATCGAAATTTAAAAAATAATGATATCGGGGAGAGCGGGGCTAGTTGTCATAGTAGGTAAG
>JAPYZB010006301.1:0-11666 GCA_030522745.1 Eupelmus kiefferi | reverse complement strand
CGTGATGGAGTCAAACGGACCCCAGATTCGGATTCAGCGACTCCAAAAACATAAAGAACATACAGTCAGATATCGGGGAAAATACTTTCATTTTTTTTTTGTGGAGCTGTGTTATAGTTTATTTTACTTAGCGAATCAAGAAAACTATCTCTAATAAACCATAGTTGTTGTATCTTAAAAGTTCACTAAAAAAAGGTATCATTAGAAATGAATTGATTCGACGTAAGATGTATTTTATGATACAAATGTATATCTGAGTTTCTAAATGATAGAGGATTGTGAAAGTTTGGTTTATGGTTTCTTTTACCTAGTGTATAAGAAAAAATATCTCGATGAAACTACAGCTACTGTATTTTAAAAGTTCGTTGTAAAAGTTAAAAATTGAATTTATTGGACACAGCCTATATCTTCTCATTAAAAATTCTTATCTTAATATCCAAAAGACAGAGCTGTGAATTTTTGGATTATAGTTTATTTTACTTAGATCATCAAGAAATTATACATCTATACTGCATAACTTTAAACAACAAAAGTTATCTGGAAGTAGAATTCATAAAAAACAATTTGCTAATGAGCTGTAATTGTTAATGGAACTGAGCTTAAGTTAAATGGATAGTTTTATATAAATGTACTAAACCCTTGATTGATTCTAACTATCAATATATTCAATTTTTTCTAGATTCAAAAATTATTATATTTTTTATGAAACTACTGAAATCAGATTATTTTATTCAATTAAAGATAATTTAACAAAATCAAATAAAATCTAAATTTAGTTTTTCTATTTATTAAAATAAATCAATTGGGTATATAATCAAAAAAGCATAAATAAGAAAAACCGAAATGGTTTTTAACACTTTCCTTTTATTCTGTTCAAATATTGAGAATAAAAATTAAATAAATTCATAAAATAGTTATTTTCGATACAAGTGCGAGAAAGTGTTTTTAACCTAGAAGTATTTATAACTACGAAGTATTTTTAATTATTTTTTTAATTGTGTCTTTGCGAAAAGAAAACAATCTATTGTATTTGCACATAAGAATAATTTAAGCATATTTTCTTATTAAAAGGAAGTTTAAAAAAAATTTTGTTACTTGATTGAATTAAAAATCATCTTAAGACAATTAGAAATGAATATTTGGGAATATAGTTCTAAATGTTCAGAATTTTTAATTTTCCATGTGCGTTTAAATTATGTCACGCGGCGTTTCGGGCCGATTTATGCACTCTCAAATCCACGTCCCGATGACTCTACGCGCGTGAGAAATATTACTTTTCCTATATACACATCGATCAATTAATATCTAAATTTTGAGGGAGTCTAACAATTATAAATAAGCAGGTCGGCAGCGCACGAGAGTCGCGTGTGTCCTGATTTCGAGGCGCGAGGGTGGGGAAAGACAACACTCGCAAATAACACTCGCACAATATACAACTAAAATGACAAAGGTTTATTAACACTTACAAAGAGTTATGGAAATCTCTCCGGAGCCGCTGCTCATCGCTGGTACAGATATAATTCGCGCAATTTTTATTAAGGAATTTTTAAATCAAGATGACTAAGAATTTTCAAAATCTAAAAGTTATAGCCAAAAATCTAGGATTTAAGTTTGTCTGGCCTATGCCTCGTCTATACGAGGTCCATTTTCTGCTCGTTGGAGAGAGGGAGACAGAGCATACACCTTTAAAACAGTAGCCGATCTTATTGTTATATGCTCCAATAGTCACTCATTACCCACCAGCACAGTACAATTAGTGGAATCTGTGGATTCGCCAAATCTCAAAGCTATTAATGAAGAAAACGCGGCCAATAGTATTGGTATTAATGTTACAAATAAAGATTTATCACAATATAAGTGACTAGGTGCTTGCGGGACTGGTCGACCGCACGGAGGTCGGGGCACACTTAAGGCGGGTTTTGTCAACATGATCACACTAAAGCGTCATGTGGATCACCTCCGCCAATATCTCGCAGACCATCCCACTTATCACCTTTTTGGGGTGGCAGGGGCACGGTTGGGCAATGAAATAAGTGATGATGTCGTTCAGATCCCGGGGTATAAAATTTTCAGACAGGATCGAAACACAAGTGGTGGAGGTATTGCCTTCTACGACAGGGATTATTTTAAAGTAAACATCCTGCCACCTCTGACAACGAAGTAGAAGGTAAGCCTAAAATCCCAGAATTTATTATGGCTTCTTTACAACGAGGTAATGCTCCACCGGTTTTTGTGTCAGTTGTATATCGTTCACCAGACGCCCCGCTTAAAGATCCCATTTTTGCGAATACATTGAGAGAGCATGCTAAAGATTTTAGCCACAAGTAAGTGATGGGGGATCTGAACGGCGATCTTCTCAAAGACGGACCAGACGCCAGATATATACGAAAACTTGCTGAAGAAATGTCGCTTAAAATCGTCCTGCACGATCCTACTCATAGCGCAGCCCTTATGTATCAGCACTTGTATTGACTTAATACTTGTTGACGACAGTGACATCGTAATTGATTTTGACAATCATCCTCCAACCTGGCATAGTCATCACCACATCATCGGTGTTACTATTAAGTCGCAGTCTCGGGAACTGACCAGTGATGGTTTTACTTAACTTGACTTTGAGAATATTAATAATGACGAACTCGTCGAATTCCTGAGAGACTCGATTTGAGGATGGAGTAAGTAACATAGACGCAGCCTTGGAACAGCTCAGCTCGAATCTCATGGAGGCTGTTAATGCACTTGCGCCACTAAAAACGTTCACACCGCGCAGCGCAGCGGTAGGCCTCCGTGATTCGATACTGAGCTGGCAAGACTTTATAAAAAGAGGGACGCTGTATATCGACGTTACAAACGCACAGGTTCAGATGCACTTCTCGACGAACTCTCAGAGCTGCACAGAGAAGCACAATCAAAATGGACGAGGCAAGGATTAATTACTACCATAAAAAATTATTTTGTGCTTTAGGTAACAACGTGATTTAGAATGAACTGCACAGCCTGGAACTCCTGCGTAAAAGAGCGGAGTGTTGAATGGTCTCCGCGAGACGCGCTTCACTAACCAGCATCTCGCGGCGCGCCTTGCGAGGTTTGTCGCAGCAGGTCTCGCACAACACCTTCCCGCAGCTCTGGTGAAAAACCTTTCAAGGAGCGTAGAGGCGCAACCCAATCAACTCCTCCCTTCTGCCGGGGAAGCTGCGGGCCGACCGCGCCGTCCAGTTGCGAGTCGTTGGCTGTTCGGTCTGCAATCGTTTCTCCCCGAGCCTTCTTAAAGTTGTCGCCCAGCCTCTGCTTCTTGGTGTTGTCTCTCAGCTTCTTATTGGAATTGGCGTGTATCTTCTTGCTCCGCTTGAAGTCGCCGTCTTTAAGCGGCTTCCGCGAGGATTCGCCGATGCTCGTTCATTTTATTTATGAGCCTTAATCGTTCTATTTCCTCCTTATCGTCGGCAATGCCTTCAGCGCTTTTCTTCAGTGGCACGAAGGTGTTCCTCTTCATCGTAGCGAATCCTCTCTACGTACCTCTGCTGGGCTAATTCTCACCTCCGCCGGATGTACTCAGCAGGTACTTGTTCAGCGGCACTGGGAGAGGCCGACCGTTTTCCTGTGTTCGACGATGTCGAACCCGACGACTGCGCGGAAGGGCTGGCGGACGTATCCCAATTCTCCTCGTCTCTTACTTCAGCCTGGCGATTAGTCTTTGCGGTCATTTTTTTCGCTTCGCTGGATCCTCCTTTGCGTGTGTCCATGCTCGGTACGCATTACTGCAGCGCGGACATGCAGCCATCGAAACGCCCTTCCTGCCGCAGTTATAGCAAAAATGCCTAATTTTTGGCGCTGGGCAACGAATTTTGGCGTAGCCGCTTTGTCTGCATTTGAAACACGCGTGAGGGGCTGGATCCAATTCTTCGTCGCGGGGTATCGGCTTCAAACCGCCAAACAAACACCCTGTTGCCACAGACTTACGTCTCGACAACCTCTGCCAATCTCACGGTCAGCACGCTTCATGTCGCTCTATCTCGTCGCAGATTTGCACTTTCTCGTCCTACTGCTCTGTGTACCCAAAGTCGACGGTCTCGCTTGTCGATTCACGCTCGCATCGTCTCTACATGTTCGAGTTCCGCTGTAACTCCGTCTGTCTTCTGTCTCCACATGCTCTGCAGCCTGTCTCTCATCTTAAGAAGTGGTATTCAATCCTCTGCATCGAGGCCCCTCAGTGCCGGAGCTTCCTGAGGCTCCGACGTAACCCTCCAAGTTCAATTGCCTGCGGGGATTTACCTTCTACTTCCTTCGGCGAGACTCACCTACAGCTTGTTGCCTCCGCCGTACCTCTTCTCTCTGCTCTTTGAAATACTCCGGCGGCGGCAACGGTCTCCATTATCCCACTCCAGACAGTCCGGCAAGAGCTGGGGTCGTACTCGGACGCTCAACGTCCGGCACTGACCCAGCTGCGATGGCCAACCGATCCGTTGGTGTTTATGTAACTCTTTCGACGGGTCGACAACCCACCGGCGCTTGGAGAGAGGCGGCAACGGTTACGGCGAGAAATTTATCCAACTCGTTCACGGCCTTATTATCATCCAATTCTATGACCTCGTGGTCCTCGGAGTCATCCGCCCAGCTCGCAATTCGGCCTGGATTGGCCAAGCTCGTTGCCACTACTTCTAGTTCAAGCTCCGCCACTGGAATGTCGAGCAGATACAGTTCATACTCCATCGGCTCTGCATCGGTTCTAAAGCCCGCTGCAGCAGACTCGTCGTCCAGCTATATGAGCAGCACCTCCGTCTCAATTTCTGTTGCGCACCTGACCGACGCTTCGGCGCTTGGTCCAGCTTCGTTGGACATACTCACGGGCATTGGCAGCGCTCATTCGCCGTCGACTATGGCGGCGCCAGTCACATCTTCACCCTGCTTTGTCTCCTGGGTTGAAGCCTCGCTCTCCCCCTCGTCTGGCGTCAATGAGGATGCGTCGGCTACCTGCAGCTTTTCGGCGTCGGCCGAATCTCTCTTCTCAGCCCTTTCCGCTGCGCACTCGTCCATGGCGCGCCGCAACTCCTCCTGTAATTGGCCGCCCGGGCCGCTGCTGGTATTGCCAACTTGTTGGACTGGAACTTGGCCTTCGCAGTTAACCTTAGAGTACCTAAATAGAACATCAAACATAATTAGTATTTAAAAAATAAAATTATAGTCTCCCAAACCGTCACACAATTTGTCACTCAATTTATAATTTTCCACCACGCGGCGAAATATATCTTTTCAAGTCGCTCACGTGGACTTTCGCATTTTTCCTCCCTGGCTCGTCTAACAAGTAAACTGTCGGAGAGAGGATATCTTTTATCACAAAAGGACCCGCTCATTTTGGCCCAAGTTTTGATCAGTCGCTCATCCCGTGCTTTGCGCTCGATCGTTGTGCTTTCGCACAAGGTCTCTCAGAGTGTCTAGTCGCTTCAGACGATCCATCCATATGGTTGGATCCAATCGCAGCTTTGGCACGCGTGGCTCAACTTCACGCCACAAGCTTCTGGCCGGTCGCGGATTTCTCCCCAAGTTTGAAAAGCAGGAGAAACTTGCGTGCTTGCCTGCACTGCACTGTTTATCACATATTTAAACTCATGCAAGTGATCGTCCCAGTGTCTATGATTCGCACCTACAAAAGTCGCAGTGTATTCTTTGCTCGCGACGCTCATTGGCACTTGATGATAGGCTTTCTTCAAGCCGACCTTATAAATAAAATTTGCTTTGCGTAGTTTATCCAGTATGCCATCCATATTCGGCATTGGATAATTTTTCTTGCGCGTAAGTTTGTTCACCTCTCTGTAATCGACACAGAAACGAAAACGTCGCCTTGGCTCGCAAAGACTGGCGGGCTGCACCATGCACTCGCACTTGGCTCGAAAATGCCTAATTCCCATATTTTCTTTACTTCTGTCTGTCCAAATTCCACCCTCTTTGGCGACATTCTGCGCATAGGGATTTCAATCGGCCAAGCACCTTGTACATCTATATAGTGCTCTATTAAGTCTAAAGAGCCGTGGGTTGCCGCGGGTGGCGGAATGAGGCGCGTTAGAAGCGCAGACACCAATTCCTTTTGCTCTCCGCTGGCTTCCGCGATCCCCGCGAATTTGACTGCTATTTTTATTTTGCGCAGTCTCCAGGATTTATTTCCTTGGTGCACAAAAGCTGTTTCCATTCGCCATTTTCACCAATTTTCCATCTGGCAGACTTGTGTTCGACGCGCAGCAGCAGGGGTTGTTTCACTCCATCCACCTCGAAGAGCGACTCTACAACCCCGTACGTTCGAATGGGCAGCCCTCCGGCGCCTGTCGCAATCTGCTCGAACTCTTTTCACTTGTTTTTGCAAGACTCTGCTACTTGCATATTCACCAATGATATCATGGCTCCGGGATCATTCAGCACGACTACCTCTTGTCCGTCAAACTTCACAGACAGGTAGTGGCGTCAATCCGCCGTATTTATGGCAGCGACTTCTGCAGCAGGCTCGAGGTCTGCATTCAAGGGCTCGGTTGTTCGCAGCACAATTTTCGTGCGCGCCCCTGCCCCCTCCTGGACTGTGGATCTCCCATCCACCAAGTCCACACTGCACCTCCACGCTTCGTCAGCAGGGCTCTTGTTCGGCGAGCTTTTTGCAGCAGGAAGCTGAGCATCCGGCGTGTTCAATTCTCTGCAGAATTCTATTATGCTGCGGCTTACGCTCGTATCATCCGCTTCACATTCTGAACTCAATGTCTCGCATTCAGATGCAGCAGGTGCTTCCGCGCAAGTATCATTGTCCCACAGTTCTTCTTTCACTTCCGTAAACTCCAACCGATTCTCACATTTTTGTTGTTGTTTGCGGAAGATCTCGGGCGGACCTAAACTTCCGCATTGCCGTTTTCCACCTGATTGCTACATCGCATCACGTGACTGCATTTGGGGCAGGTGAGCACGGTCACATTCGGCGCTCCACACTCCTGGCACTACATCTGGGCCCAATTTGTTTGATTCATCGGAGCTTGCAAAGCAAGTCGCGCCTGAGGCTGCAACTGCAAGGCTTATTCATGCACTCTCAAATCCGCGTCCCGATGACTACCCGCGTGGCGAATATTACTTTTTCTATATACACATCGATCAATTAATATATAAATTTCGAGAGAGTCTAACAATTATAAATAAGCAGGTCGGCAGCGCACGAGAGTTAGACTCTAACTAGACTATTTGTTTTATTCTATCTGAAGTCTTCATAAAAAATATAGTAAAGAATTCCACATCATTGTACGAGCATACAAGTATAAACCGATTTTTTACTTCATTCACGTTTAGATTGTATTTATTTCATTTAATTTCCGCTAAAGTTGAATATTAATGATTACATGTTTGTATTTTTTCCTAATCTGAAACGATCAAAATAATTATCTACAAAAAATTTTAATAAAGTGAAGATCTATTGTGTATATTTACTTACACCCTATATAATTGACATTTGTTTCGTAATTTCATAACTTTCTAAGGCCAAGCTTTCAAAAAAATAATATAAAATCATTTTTTGAAGCAAAAATAAATAAGAAACAATTGACTATTATATACTTGCCATTTGTTCAATGATTTCATAAAATTCTAATGTCAAGGTTTGAAAGTTTTATATACTACTATATACTTAATGAAAATTTGGGATATATTTTTGGGTACGAAAAAATGAGTGAAGCCGAAGCCGTCCGGTCTAACGCTTCGGAAAACTCGGGTTATCAATGTTTGTAGTTTTATTTTTATAAAAAGTATAAAAAAAAGAGCTTCTACTTGAAATGCAAATAATTCTGTCTACGAATATTATCAATAAATTCTTAATAACTGAAATCAAAGTACAAAAAGTTATGCTTGATTAAAGTTGACCAAAAAAAGTGTTCTGAAAATCAACTAAATTCGTACGTTCGGAATTTTATAATTAATAAGTGTATTTTCGTTGCTCAACTTTAAACAAACTTAACTACTAACTTACTTAACGTAACTTTGGTTCTAATAATCGATTCTTAATTCTGAAAACGGCAAATTGAAGCATGTTTTTTGTACTTTGATTTCAGTTATTGAGAATTTATTGAGAGTATTCGTAGACAGAATTATTCACATTTCACGTAGAAGCTCTTTTTCATACTTTTTCGAGTTATCAATGTTTGTAGTTTTATTTTTATAAATAAAACTACAAACATTGATAACTCGAGTTTTCCGAAGCGTTTGACCGGACGGCTTCGGCTTTCCTCATTTTTTCGTCCCCTAAAACATATCCCAAATTTTCATCAAGATCTGTGAGGAGGTCATACACTCTCCTAGTAAGTACAATATTAATATTTCTTATACAAAATAGAAATTTTTTTTTAGATTTTCTAAATTATTATAGGATAACAATTTAAAGTCTGGCAAATTCATAATAATGGCAAAGCATACTTGCACATATTATTGGGTTTGAAAATCTATCCCCAGCACCAAAGCCAGCGACAAATTCACGTGTAAATTAAGCCTGCACTGAAAAACTTTAGGCGCACCTACTGCTCTTCAAGTGCCGACTGAGCTCTGAATAGAGGGGCAGACGCTACTCGCCGAAAAGGAGCAGTAGCTGCTCCTAATCGGAGTACCTCACGCGCTGAGTGAGGTTTGAATCGGACTAACCGTTATTCTTTAACCTTTAGAGGACGGGATGGCCCCTATACGGGCCATGCCCATGATCGACCCTTTACATGTGTTAGTTTTGAGATGTGAGATATCACAAAAACTCGATTTCTATAGAAAAGTGAGGGAAAACAGTAAACCCAAATCACCGTCCTCTAAAGGTTAAAGTTGATCATTCGTGTTCACCGAACAGTTGATGTCTTGTTTGTTTTATATTCGTGTCGCGTGAGAAAATTTGATTTTTACAATTTTTGTATGATTAATGTAATTTTTAAATAATTTTTTAAAAACTGGATAATTTTAAAATATGTAACTTTGGAACAATCGTAAGTTATAAACTTTAAGCTAGACTAATTTACGTCTTCAAAAATATTCTTGTAAAATTTTAGATTGATTTACCGTCTATTATTATTATTATTGTTATTATTATTTACAATTGATCTATATCTATATAAAAAAACAGAATGTTACCGGCTTACCACCCTTGGTACATAACATACTATTTTTAATTGCTACAAGTATATGTTATTCATTAAAAATTTTTTGTTTACTTTGTCGGCATCATCAGTTTGATTGTCAATTCATAAAACTTTACATGCAATATAAAAGCTCAATAAAATAAGAATATGCAATTTTGCTGCATCCCCTTGACAACACCGGAGGACTGAAGAATAATTTCGCAGCCTATGCCACACATTTAGTATTTTTTAATCTTTGTGCAGGGAGCAAAAATTCATTTTGCGGCCTGTGGACAAAAAAACAACATGTAAATGTAATAGACTCTATTTTATTATATTTTACGAATAAAAAGCTAATTTGATAAGGCTACTTATAAATGTTATCGGACAACTACTTTAAATTATAACTTTTAAAAAAATATTACATTTTTCAAATCTGTTTAAAATAATTAATGAATATGTAGCAGTATATTATTATACGTGAAATTTGTAAATACTATGTTCGTATAATATTTACGTATTTTTATACTAAATATCGTTTTATTTACCTATTCAATTTCGAACATAGAAATTTATAGAATGATATTTAATTTTAGATACGATTGCTAAAATATTTGTTTTTATCTAAATAGTTTTCTTAGAAATAAAAAAATAATGAACAACAAAAAACACACATCACTTAATCAGTGAACACGAATGCTGTCGCAAAAATACTCCGATTCAAAGAGTAACTGTTGTTCCGGTAGACGGCACTGCTATAACACTCACTCGGCGCTCGGGGTACTCTCATAAGGAGCAGCTGCTGCTCCTTCCCGCGAGTAGCGCCTGCCCCTGCGTTTAGAGGTTGAAGAGTAGCAGGAGCGCCGAAAGTTTCCCAGTGTGGGTGTTGAATCTGGAAGCCTTGAGAGAAGGCTCTTAGCGATAGCTATAGATACACTGTACGTGTTTAATTAGTTTCACCTAGTAGAGGGTGCATCGGTATATTTCCAATCCCAATACCTTCTTAAAGGTAAGCTTATAACGTATTTTATATATCATATTTAATTGACATTTGTTTTATGATTTCATAAAATTTTAAAGTCGAGCTTTTAAAAAATAATTATTTTAATTAAATAACTTCCTGTACTTTCTAAAATTTCGGCGGTGATTTTCTGTTAGCTCTAAGACTTGTATGTCTATTTTAATTATCTGAATAAAAGAATAAAAATTATCAAGAATAAAATGTACTGTATTTGAAGGTGGGAACAATTCAAACATTTTCTGTAATAAGGGAAAGTTTACTAAAAAAGACATTTTGTTACTTGATTGAATTCAAAATTCGAGTTTCAAGTATCTTTTGTTGTTAATTCTTAAAAATGTTTGTTTTTATGTATACTCTATTCAATTGACATAATTTGTTTCACGATTTCAAAAAATTCTAAAATTGAGCTTTGTTCAGAAAACGATATATTTTAGCGCATTTTACATTTTTTGCATTTCTACTCGATTTGAATTTGGCGCGATTGCACCTCGTCAGCGTACCGTTTTTCGGTGCTTCGGTTGGCACCGACTTCAGTCTTCCACCAGCCGCCGACTTGCTCACCTCGTCTCTCACCATGTAAGATTAGATTTAAGAATGAACTCCATTATTTTCAATCAAAAATAACTCTCTTTTAATAAATACACCTATCCTCACTTATACATTTGGTCCTTCGAGCCGGATGCGGTGAAAAGAGGTATTTTTATTAAAAACTCGCGCGGATGCGAGCTGATTTCGGAGTAAGTGAGTACGAGGTCGGGTGAAGAGCGTGTCGCCGCTGGTCGGCTCTCCCTCGAGGAAATCGCACGTGAAGTGTACTCCAGTGCTTCGTCTCTCTCGTCAGCATCAACTACACCAACCAGGAATCTTCAGGTCGCATCAAAAAACTAAGAAACGACGACCAAAAGTGATTGAGGAGTCGGAGAGTCTACTGCGCACCTGGTCCGCGCATCTCAAAAATCTCAATTTTTGCTGCGAGTCGACGCTGAGAGAGCTCGAGGGAGAGAAGGAGGACGACCGAAAAGCGCTTGCAGCTGCAGGAGTTTTTTTGGCAACGAGGGATTCAGGCTAAGCATAATACTAAATTATTATCTGCTACTTTGCTGATCTTACTTTAGCCTCAGTTTAGCCTCCGATAGCCAGGTTAGGTCAGTCGTGACTAGTTTATTGCTTTTCTGCATCTTGCTAAATTTTCTATCTGGAACTTTTAATTTTTGCATCTAAAAGCACTCTGACTGCACACTAAATTTATGCTCATGCTCTGATGCTGCTTGCACATGTGTGATATTGCTGTGCTTTGTGGGTGTGCTCGCCAAAAGCTTACTTAACTTTTTCTTGCTTGAACTGAATTTGCTGGAACTTCTAAGTGGCACGGATTTTGCATTTGCTTGCTGATTGCTGTTCATGACTGCTAAGCTGCTGCTAATGCCTGCTGCTTGCTGAATATCGCACTCGTCTCTGCTGCCTGAATTCACTATCTGGACTCGTCTCTGCTACCAAGATACTGGATAATCGAGGATAGCACAAGTCTTGCTGCC
>JAPYZB010006299.1:0-16891 GCA_030522745.1 Eupelmus kiefferi | reverse complement strand
TTATCGGCGGCTACGCAATAACAAATACGGCCTTTCCCCTTTGCCGGCGATCACGCCACTGCCCCACGGTAATTCGTAGTTTTATTTCGGTTTAAACTTGCGGATGGAGATAATGTTGGTCAGACTTGTTAACTTTAGGGTTACGTAAGACTTTAAATAAATTTTTGGTATATACTGGTTAATATTTTTTTAATGATGAAAAAATCGAAATACAATTGGATGATGTAATAAATTGAAAATGATCGATGCACATTTTTTACTTTAGCATATACAGTATACATAAAATCTCCAAAACTATATCTACACCGTCCCTGAGGCTCAGAAATCTATCTTAAACCCTCACCTTTTCTCTTCCTTATCCATGCTTAATCAACTTTCTCGCGCGATAATTTTGCACCCTTTACCCTCCTAGAAATCGAATTTCGAAAGCCCTCACGCCTTGTGTTCTTCGGAGGGCAGCCGGCTCAATTGGAGGGGCCGATTCTAATTACCGCTGGCAAATCATTAAACGTCGATTTTCTTTTCTGTATTTTTTGCCTTCTCAAGAGAAAAATTGACGAGGCTGCACGAAGAGCGCGTGACCGGGCTATTTCTGGCGCGGTACTATGGGGATCGGATTACAGGGCGAGTTTTCGGAGGGTCAAATTTTCCCGAGGTTGAGCGAAGAGCACACGAAGAGGGGTTTTGAAAGATGATTTTTATGGAGTATAAGCAATTTTACGATATTTTATTATTTGTTAGTTTAGATTTACAAAGTTAAATAATTTGACGTCTCTGCACTTAATGCTGACGAACTATAAACAGAAATTTCATTTCACTCGCGCAGCCCATTAATTTCAAAGCAACCACAACGAGGCGAAATTCCGCTGTCGAGAGCAATCGAACGAAACCTCAAGATCGCGTACATCAATTAATCCATCCGCAAAACACGAAAAAGCGTCCCCTCTCCTTCGAGACACTCGGCGCATCGCGCGCGTGCCACATTTTGAGTGCAGGACAAACATCTCCGAAATTAAGCGAAACGCGCGTTATAACTCACTCTTTATCTCTCTCCCCCGCTGGCGGCAAAAACGTCGGGTATTGTAATTGCTCGGCACACCCGTCCGCCAGCGCGAATCAATATTTGGACTGGACACACGCGGCCACGTATATTGCTATATGGCTTATATTGCTATATATACGCGCAGTGTCGTCCGGAATTTCAAGATTACGGAGCAAGAAAAAGCCAAAGGGGACGAGGAGAGAGAGAGAGAAATGTATTTATTGTGCAGAAGGAGAGTGGAAACGATTTCGTGCTCTATATTCGTTGTCGCTGACGATAAACATGCTTGCTATTGTATAAAGTCAATGATAACAGACGAGGGGAGGTTGGTTAATGTTTGCGCGCTCTTATACGAATATTGAAATGCGGATGTGACATTTGAAATTCGTTATTAAAAAAGTTCTCGAAAGCGGCGAAAAATAGGTGGAAAAAGAGGAGGGAAAAAATATTCAGGAAATAAAAATTTTTGCCCGCAAGGCCGAAGGTTGAGCCGGCTTCGAAAATATTGGCAGAGACTATTTTTGTTTTAGCAGATTGAAACTGCGCGCGCGCTCCGGGTGTTTTGATATTGATTATTTTACGCGGCTCTGTTTTTCTTGCTTCTGCGTATTTTTTTTTCTCTGCGCGTTTACCGGGCTATTTTTTATTCAAAACAGATACAGGTTTAGAATTTCTGATTTTCCATATCCGATTTGAGGATTCATATTTTTGTAAACAGAAGTCCGAGACTCTCTGCTACAAACCCAAACCCAAAACAATTATTAAAAAAAAAAAAAAATATAAAACTCAGATCTATCTCTTTCTTATACCACAGCCTCAACCCAAACTCCCCCAAAAACAACCGGTCTCACCCAAAAAAGAAACCACCCTCGAAACTTCGTCCGTCAACATCGCGCCAATCCCAAGACAGCACGCACTCCTCTGTAGCCCTGGCTCGCTCCCAGCAGCTGCGTGGCAGCTCGCCAAGTGTGCTACAGGCGCCGGCGCGCTAGCTAGCACACAATGCTCGCAAACACTTTGCATTCGTAAACAAGAGGTAAACAGTGTAGCGCCAGTAGGCGGCGTGCACACATTCGAGAGAACGATTTTCTCGAGCCTATATACAGTTCGGAGTAGTGAGAGGACTAAGAGAGGTGCAAAAATTGGATAGGGAGCTTGCTCAACGATAGTTCGTCAGTCGTGCAGTCTAATCGTTTAATCGTTCGAGGAAATTTAAGTTTTTATGGGTGGGGGAGTGAGATTGTGAATCATGGGGTGGGAATGTAGGTTAGAGGGTTGGCGTGCTATTTTCGAAATGCAGATTATGAGAATCAATCGCTGGTTCTTATTGCTCGAAATATTTATTGCAAATGATTGTGAAGTTTGAAGGCAGTCGTTTCCAGGCTTCGCTCGAAAGATTGGAATGTAATATACAGGCGAGATTCGACGGAAGGTCGAGCAGAATTTAAAAATATACAGACGACGATCAAGAGCGCTCCGAATTCGCGGCGTTCAAATTCGATATCGAGTGTCGGAAAATTTTATCCGGAGAATTTATGCTTCAAATATTTCAGACGCAAATTTTGCAGTGTACTTTAAAATAGCTCTGCTTAGACATTGCCAGTCACGTGTCGATTTCGCAAACACGTTGTCTTCATTAAAGAATCGGGCTTAAACTAAAGTGGTGAGAAGCATTACTGTATGTTCTATCTCGGAAAAGTGACGAAAAGGCCATACTGAGAAAAGCCGAGCATTTGATTTTCACAGTGCGAAAATAATTTCAAGAGATAGAAACTCTATTAAAACGCCTAAGGCTGGAGGTTAGAAATATCTTTTTGGCTTTATAAGTAGCCGTACAAAATGTAGTTACTGTCATATTTTTTGTGCATATTCATATCCACAGCTTTATAGGAGTTTGATGTTAATGTACTCTTATATAAAACTAAAGCCATCGTATTAAAAACATTTGATAAAGAACTAGTAGCTACCTAACTCTACAAGGGACAGCAGAAAGTCCTTTAGGATAGTCGACGGTCGTGGCAGCAGGTCTTTTTCTCTCCGTGCGCTCGCTCATAACAGTCTCCGCACAAAGCGAGCCCTCCAAAGCGCGAACTCTAATTAACCGTTTCAAAAGAAGCCACGAAAAAAGCCGAGCAATTGTGTGCTTTAAACGTTTGCACACATAATTGCGAAGTCGAGTAAAAAAAAGGAAGAATAACCAGCCCAGGCGCGCGTCATCAAAGAAAACTTTGCACGAGCGAGCTTTCACTTTATTACGCGGCAGCCGTCGCCTGCACACGCGGCCATGTACGTGTGTATGCGCGTTGGAAGCATTGTCTTACGCGGCAAACTTTGCGTAAAAGCGACGATTTATTGCGAAAGCTCGCGAGCGATATTATTATTGGGCGGAGGTGAATGCTGCCGCTGTTGCTGGCGGCAATAAGGTTTTGCGAAAGGAGGCTTCGTTAATTTGAATATGATTGGCTGGCCGACGCTTTCTTTGGAAAGTTACGCGGCGCGCAAGCCCCGTTGAAATTTTAAATTTATGCCTCTGCGTAATGGAAGTCGGCGCGTTTTCAATTGGGCTGCATTGTTGATTTTACTGTTTTACATTTGAATGTTTTACCGGATGATTATGCATTTGAATCATTATGAATTATCGTGATATAGAAACGAGGCTGAGCATATTGTCACTGTTCAATTTTGCTAAAAGTCACGAAAATACATTATGATTACACGAAATGTCTTTCGAAAAGGGAATTTTTCAAAAGCATTAATAATGTCACTAGTGTATAATATACGACACTTCCGCGAGTTACCAAATAACTTCGAAAAGCTTGGTACAGTTAACTCGAATATGGCTCCCTTAACATATGTACCCATCGGGAATTGTAACAAGTTTTACAGAAGCTGCGAGGCGCATGAAGACACAGTAGGGCAGGAAAATTATCAGATTTATAACTATGGTAATTGAGCGTCTCGAGCTTCCGAATCGCAATTCAAACTCTAGAGACTGAGCGCGTGGAATATTTCAATCGTGATTAAGTGCCGTGCTTCTCCAAGCCGGCCTCTTCTGCAAAACTTTGCCCGAGCCCTGGAACTATCCTCGCGCGCGGAAGTCGCATTTATTTACCTTCTGCGCATTTTTCTCTTACAAGGCTGAAGCTGCGAAGATCGCTTTTGAATTTATCAATTTCATTTACATCGTTTTTTTATTTATACTTTCGGTTTAATTGGCGAACGTTGAATCTCTGCGTCGTGTAGGAAGATTTTAACTGTCATAGCGGAATTAGTTAAAGTGCGAACAATTATTGCTGGCTGATCAATTTTTTATAGCTACTGTTGTAATGTTATTTCATAAGCTTGATGAGAATTCGTTTCGCGATATCCAGGTTCAAAATTTGTGTCGTCCACTACGAGTCCCCATTTATAAATTATCAAAGATATTGAATCAAAACTTTAAGCAACTTTCTTCACTAAAATTAAACTAAACATAAAACAGACAGGCGCCATCTGCAAAAGATTCGATCATCAGGCGCAGGACAAAGGCGCGAAAAAATTCCGTATCCGCCGGGAAAATCATCAGCCGCGGAAATTAAATCACGAAACAACATACACAGAGGCCGGCTGCCGCTCGCGTAATCAAAGCACGCAAAGTCACCGAGGACTTTATTAAAGCCATCATCGCTCGCGACGTTAACCTCAATTTCCATCAACGTCACTTGCACGCGCTCGCGCGCAAAAAGCTCGACCGTCAGAGAAGGGGAAGGGGGGGGGGGAGAAAAAGCGCGGCTGGCTATGCAATCTAAAGAAACAATATAACAAACGTGCGCCTCGGCTTCGCCTAAACAGTCGGTTGCTACTGCTGCTGATGTTGACGAAAAAAAAAGAGCGAAATCCATCCAAGTGTGGAGACAAAATAATAATTAACAGGAGGACAGACGTGTGGTGAGTTTTTTTTGTGCGGACGGAGAGGTCGCTTTTTCGAGAGGAGAAATAGAGGTGGATCGCGTCGCTTGCGAGTTGAGTGATTATTCGATACTAAAAGCACGATGCGTTCATGTTAAGTTTTTTTTCAAGGCGGGTGGTTAAAGAGTAAATATGTATGATAAAAGGTTATAATGTTGATCTTAATTGTTGTTTTGCTATGACATAGATAAACAGGTTTTCTATATTGAGATTATTTTACTCCTATTGTATTATTAATAAATACCTGAATATAAAACAAATAACTCAATTTTCATTTACATGGCTTATCTAAGCATTTACCTGAACCAATATACAAAACTCGCTCAAAACCAAACCTCACCGCCAGAATCTCATATCCCGCCTCATATTAAAACCCTCCGTTTCATCCCACAATAACCTCTCTATAAAATCTCAACAAAAGTGCAACCAGCGCCATAACTATATCGCGCACCTTTCAACCACGATCCAAAACGTCGAGGCCAGAGGCGGCCCGCGCGACTATATGAATGCACGGCGCGAGGGAGCGAACTTCCTTATTGATTCGCCGACAAAAGAACAATGCATCCGACGCTGTAGGTGTAGGCGAATTCGCCCAGATATTATAAAGCTAGCAGCTCGACCATCCATTGTGCTCTCCCGCGACGTAATAGCAGGAGAAGCAGAGAGGATGGCTTTAATCGAGAGAAAGGATGCTAATTAGTTTTGACGTTGTAAATTTGCGTTCTTTGCGCTTTTAATATTATTTGACGTTTGGCTAATTTCATTGTTTTTCCATGTTGAAGTTGGTTGTCTGATTAAGACGGTTTTGGGCAAATTTGCGAATAATAGTTAGTTTGGTAATCATAATGTGATTGATAAGAAGCTGGCACGAGATTTTGTAAAACAATTTTGAATGGTAAGTTTAAACTTGGACCAAGTAATTAATTATTTTGTTTCTCGTTTAGTCTGCGCTCAAAGAGAGCGTTAAAGTAATTACTTTGAAAATTTCAATTTCACCAGCGCAAATACGACTTTTACACGAAGCAGCTTTTTGGCTGAAAAAGTTTTTTATATAGTCAAAAAGTCAATTTAGCCGCTGCTATTTTTATCCGACCTGCGACGACAGTAATTTCATTATTACACGACAGCGAGGACAAAATCGAAACGCTGAGCTGGAATAAATTAAAATAACATTTTCAATAGGATCAATTCATGATCGTTCCTTCTTATCTTCTTTTTCAATCGGAATTTTACAATTCAGAGCAGAAATCAATTACGCTAAGTGATTCATCTACAAAAACATTAGGCACACTTATTTCACAGAAAGTAAAATCATAATATCACGAATTTAATTTTTTTCCAGGCTCCATCAACTTTTATGCTTGTCACACAGCCTCATCCCAGCAAATCTCGAAACTGGGCCATCATCAGAGTACACACAATATGCAGAGTCACGGCAGGCGGAAAATTCTATTTCGCCAATATATTTCGCACACGTAGACTGTATACTCGGACGAATATATCGCGTATGCAGCCACATGTGCGACGATCGCACGACGAATCCTCGCGCGAACGTGCCTTTTTTTTCGCTCGAGCTCGCTTTATTACCTTCGCTGTTTTGCTATATTTATCATCGCTCATTAGCATTTAATCTGACTCGCGCATCGGCTTCTTATCTACCTCCACCCCCGTCGACTACTCGAGCTTTTTCCTTCGCGCGCATACTTTATCCGTGTCTGTTTCGAATATTTCTTCTTGTGTGTGTATGTGTACGGCTGGTGTGTATCGCGCGCCCCTCCAGCCTTCCTATTAGTTATGTATTCCCGCGCGTTCGTACGCCTCAGGCTCCGATTTATCGCGGGGGTAGATTTAAATTATTTTCGTAATTAATAGTCCCTGCACGTGCTATTCTTTTCTATTTATAGAGATTGCTGGCGTCGTTTATTTTTGATCGTGAGCAACAACGCTAAGTATCTGAAGGTAGGAAACTCCTTGCTATGTAGCTTAGAACAACTGTCAAAATATTAAATATTTATAATGTTGTTATTAGCTTATTTGTTTAATTCAACCGCGTATGATTCACCGTTTTATAAATTTATCACACGCAGAGCTAACAAGCAATACGATAACTTTCAGCCAAACTAGAGAAAAAAAACTTCGATCTCCCATCTCCTCTTTCTCTTCTTTTCTTTCTCTCGAGCTCCTTCGCCCCCCCCCCTTTTTTTACCTCCTATCGCTTTCCTCTTTTTACGCCCTCGCCCGGCTATTTTCCTTCTCCTCGGCTCTTTGTCCAGGCGTTCGGCCCGCGAGCCGTAAAAGCGTACGTACATACGTCGTCATCTGCAGCACGAGCGAACGACATCCTGAATATCGAAGTGCCGAGGGACGAGGACGTGACGAGCGGCAAAGGACTGCGGCGCATTGATTGAATCCACCTGCGCTCGCGGCTTTAGCTGCTTTCCGGCTTTACGGCTTTGTTTTCCCTTTGGACTTTCTCGCGTTTTCAATTATTTCCAATTATCGAGTTAAATTTTCGCGGTTGCGTTTAAAGAATGGAATCAGTGAAAGAAGCTCGTGAAAACAATGTATTTTCAGATATTTAATAACTAAACGAGAGTAGCGCACAAAGCTCGCTGCGAAAGCCTCTACATTCAGCGCCGAATCTCCCAGCAGATCAGCGAGCTCCGCTATCTTGCTTATAAAAAGAAAAGCATTTAACCCAGATTTTCGGTGCGAACAAAACGCTACACCCCCAGCGCTCTTTGGCAGCGCGCGACGAAAAAAGAAAGCTCCCGCTTCCCAAAGCGGCTATCTCGGCTGTGGGCACCTTCGTGACGATTCAATCCGGCGAAAACAATACGAGAACGAGCCTTGCGCTCGTACACGCCAGGAATTATCTCTCCTCGGGTCCATTAAGCACGGGCCTGGCTCTTTCGCATTTTTCTCTTTCTCTCTTTCTATCCGCCACCGTTAATCAGCGTGTCTACGTGTATATACACAGACAGTGGCGCGCGGCCGTGCGTTCATCGAAAAGAGAGAAAAAAAGAGTCTTTGAGAGAGAGATAGAAAGAGTTTGAGGGGAAAAGAAAAACGCCATTTTTTTTCGCGTGCGCGGCCTTGTGCGAGGGCAATGACACTATAGAGGGGGGGGGAAAAGTTGCTCTGACCCCTGCTTCGAGGCTTTTCTTTTCGGAGTGTGGCGTGTGTATACGAGGGTGGAAAGAGAGAAAGAGGGGTTCGGTTCCTTAAATAATTTTTAGCCGGATAAAGGATTTTTTGGGGATACGCGCGCGCGCGCACATGTTTCTCTTTTTTGCCGGAGCGTGAAAAAGTAATGCGACTGTGCGTTCGCGAGTTGGGCTCGAGTTACTTTTTTTTTTAAGGGGCCTGGGGTAATTAGAGTGAGCGTGAATTTGGCTATGTGATGAGATATATCTCGGAGCTGTAATCCTGAAAGTTTTAGGTCGACGATGTAAAATTTTGCTTAATGTTTTGGAATAGGCCGTTATAGTATTGTAAAAGATACTTTTTCAAGCCGGTTTAACTGGTTTTATCAACGAACTGAAAGAGCAACTTCTGTTATGATAGATTGCAATGAGTAATTGGCAATTAAGGTTTTATTCGAAAATAAATGATAGATTAAACTTGGTGTAATCAAGAATTGATTGAAACCCTTAGTCGAACTCCTTAAGCAACATTATATGCCTCACATCGCACACTAAATTATTTCTCACGAAAATACCTAAAGAAAAAATCGATAGTTCTATTAGTGAAAAAATAGCTTATACGTATATACACTCGTCACACTAGTCCATGTGCATAGCGTATAGAGGTAGATGTGCTTGTAGAGGGCTCATTTCATTATTTTGCATTTGTGAGAGAAAATATAATTCCTTTTATATTTTTAGTTAAAAATTTTATTAATACGTCTGCACTTGCAAAAGCATAAACGAACAAAGAATGGATATTTAAGCAGTATATTTATGCATCATCGCAAAATTAATTACAGCAGAGCAGCTAGTAAAAGAATCACTCGCGCGTTACTCTATTCTATCATTTCGTCGAAAAGCTTTTACAAAATCGGTTTAAAAACCAAATTCACACGGCCGACGAGCTTACTTCAATCCCCCATCCTTTTTCCAGCCGGCTCTTTACTCTCGTTCCACCTAGCAACCAGCAACGTCCCAATACTATACACTAATCAAATAACTCCCAACGGCAGCCTAAAAACCTCCCGAAAACAATAGCCTCACCTGCGCACTAGCAGTAATCCTCCTCGCCTTAAATTGATAACCCCCACCCAGCCCTCACACTCCCCCGCCAAACAAAAGCTCCGCTCTCTTCGTAAAAAGCCCAAACTACACTCGCCTATACACATACAGGAGAAAAAGAGAGTTCCAGCGGCATCTCTCAGCCGAGCGAGCTCGCGGAATTCGATTTCGGGACTCGATTACGGCGGAATGCGCGTGCACGCGCGCAGTCGGGGCGCGTTTGTTTCTTGGTCTGCGGTTGTTTTCGCCCCGTCGCTTTGTGCGACTCTCTGCGTATATACGTGCGCGCACTTCATTTTGTCCGCAACGGGGAGGGTCGGCCCACGGCGCCGCTTTTCAGGAGTGTTTTTGAAAAGGGACCGCCGGACGAAGCTCTGCGCTTTGTGCGAGCAAGCTTAATTGGAGCTTGCCTGGAGAGGTGTAAATTCGCGCTGCGGAGAGAGCCGCCGAGTGCTGCTTTTGCGGTGGGGTATTTTTTAATGAATTATTTTAAGGACGCCCGGCTCTCTTTTGTGTCTGGTTTGATCATTTTTATTCTCTCGGGTAATGTTCTGATTTGGCTTGAGAAGCAAACTATGTCACGTAACCGTGTGGCTATTCAAAAAAGAGCAGTGTGCTCTTAATTCAGATTGAGCTTCGAAATAAAGCAGAAAAGTAGAGGCATACGCGCGGCAGAGCGATCGTAAAGAAAATTATTAATAGAACATTGAGCTTCCGCTATCTTTCGGTAAATCATATGCCCGTTCCCGTGTAACGCGCCGTAACAACAGCCACGCTCTCTTTCTCTCTCTCTTTCGCATAATCTAAACGATAACTGTAACTACGGGCCCGCGTTAGTATTCAAAACGGTAATTTTATGCTTGATAGAACATGTAAAGCTCGCAGAAAAAGCCGCGCCCGCCTTTGTACGCACTCGATACGGCGAGCGCTCGATAAATATTCAAAAGCATCATCGAAATTTGAATTCTTTCTCTTCTTCCTCCCCCCTCTCTCTAACAGGGAAAGTGCACGAGCGTATAAAGGGTGTAATGGCTACGAGGGTGGGGGGAGGGAGGGAGGTTGGGAGGAATAACGCTAGCGTAAAATATGTATTAAACTTTGGGCACTTTTGCGCGCGTGTACCGAGGGTAGTGCGCTCGCTCTGCGCGCGACAGTAAAAGTTAACGCGCGTTTCGTTCGCTAACCGGCCGAGCTTATCGCGAGTTATCCCGAAATTTTAACGCGCGCGCGCGCTTGCGAGCACCCAAATTTTATGGGCGATCGAATTAATGTATTTTAGCGAAATTGTGTCGAAGGGAGGGAAAATTATTTTCTGTTTTGATGCTTGCGTAAAAAAGGGAAATGAACGCTGGAAGTATTGTTGCGATGTTGCTGATGAAATTGGTGAGATTGGCCCCATTTAGCCATTTTTTCTATTAAGATTCAGTATTGTTCAGAATATTTTTGTAAGTAAAAAGTATACCTAGGTTACATGTACAATAATGCCAATAAATTCTCTCAATACAAAAAATGCCGACACAGGAATCGGCCCTTCCTACGCAATACGCTGATTAAGCCACGACGTAGGAGGAAGGAATTAAAAACGCAATTTCCGCGCGTGCTAAAAAAGACGAGACCGCGCTTTTTTTCGTGGTGAAGGGTGGCCTGGTTGGTTAATAGAATTACCGCGCAATCACCGCTATTTTTCGTGCCGCAAATATTGCCCCTCGTTTCTACCTTAGCTTTCTGTTGTGTTAGTGTTATTTTCTTCGCTGCTGTTTTTGGGATTTATGATCGGATGTGTGTGATATTTTGCTTTATTTTTTAACTGTATGGATGATATTTTGAACTAGCAATATTAGCTTATTTCTACCATATAAAACAGTTTTAAATGTTTACGTTAAAGATTTTGTCATTCACACAGTAATTGATTTCTGATAGTATGCCCAGCAACTAGCAATGATACTAGAATATTTGGTTAAAATTCCTGATTAGAAGAATACATACTTGCGTACAAATAACTGGCTCGAATTTCTAAACATCGTTCAATGCTTCGTTCCCAGCCAGAAAATACACGAAAACCCAACGTGTCCGTCATTCAACCGCAGAAAAAGTGGCAGGCGCAGCTCAAAGCGTCATAGCCGGGCGCAGCAAGTGCCTCCTTGCCGCAAAAGCGAAAAAGGGACCGCAAACCCTCTCGGCTCTCTCCCTCGCACTTGTACTTTTTTCGCGTCAGTTCCAGAGAAAACCATTCGACGATCAGCGGCGGGCGCAATTGCGCGATTCGCAGAAAGAGGGAGAGAGGGAGGGAGAGAGAGAGAGAGAGAGAGAGAGAGAGAGAGAGAGAGAGAGAGAGAAGCGGCGGCGGCGTCGGTATACTGACCGGCAGCAGCGAGCTCATGTCAATGGGGGGTGCGTTTTCGGAGGGTAAGGGAGCAACACGAGGGGGGAGCGGGTGCGTAAGGGTCGCTGCTTTGAAGGGAATGCATTGGGCGTACAGTCTGTGGGGCAAGTTTTTCAGGCTGGTATTTTTGTGGTGGAGGGTTTCTCGTGGTGAGTCGGAGAGGAGGTTATAGATGTCGTGGAGAGTTTGTTGATGATAAATTTTGATTGGGGTCAGCTGCTGGCTGTGAACGTCGTGAGATCTCATATTGTTTAATGAATTAATAAAGCACGTAGTTTTCTTTAATTTTATCATATATTCATTTTATTTCAAAAAAATGCTTCCTGTTCGTATTAAATGTATACGAATGAACTAACTTAAATCTGCGAGGAAGAATAAGAAAATAAACTAAGTAATCCTGTTCTAAGGATCAAATAATTAATATTATTACCTATCTAAATATAGTAATTAACATATATATTTGCAAAATAACCTTTTAATATAAAGGTTGAAATTGCTCAAATAAAAAAAAAAAAAAAACATATATATTTTTTCCCATATAAAGAATAATCTGAAATTAAGTAAAAACTAAAGAAATGCTGTTCCGCCCTTGACGGAAAATTTTTTGATTAAAAAAGAAAAGGATTCGAAAAAGGACTAGAAAATCTTTTTGTCAGATTTAAATTACATCCCAGTCCTCACGGATTCTTTTCAATTCTCTTTTCATCTCGGAATCCGTATAGTTCTGCGTTAAAATGGAAAAGCTAAAAAAAAAGAAGGAAAAAGGGACAAGCGGCCAAAAAGGTCGCGAAGGGGCTTTTATGTATGAAAAGTCGAAGCTCGACAAATTCGAGAGCGCGCGGGCTTTTCTTCGAAAAAACGAGCCACCGAAAGAGCGGAGCCGGAAAAATTCTCCGCAGCGGAGGGACTCGATCGACTGCGAGGAAGATGAGAGAATGGCGAGCCATTGTCGTGAATCTATTACGGGGGAAATCTGGTTTTTGAGAGACTGCAGGGATAGTTTAATTCTTTTTTCTCCAAGACATTGGAAAGCTCTTTGTTATGCTTATCTTTTTTAAGAAGAGGAAATCGAGGAATTTAAACGGATGATTTATAAAAAAAATTCAAGAGATCACTCAAGAGCCGGAACCTGAATTAATCCTAATATTTATTTACTTTTTAATATAATTAAAAGTCAGAGTATTTACTTTTCATTTCAAAGCAGTATTGGATAGGTAAGCTTTGACTTTGATAAAATGAAAATTCGCTCGAATTTGATTCAGCGGGTTTACTCAGGGTTTAAAATGAAATTTAATGATTTATAATATTTGCACAGCAAATCGTATAATAACGTAAAATTCATTTGGAAAGAAAATTACCAAAATTTCTGAAATAAAATATAATTAACTTTATTTGAAATTGAAAAATAAATCTATTCCAAACAAGAGCAAGAGAGTGAGAGATTAGCGTTTGCTGAAGTAACAAATTCAACGGGTCCACCGACTAAAATTTACGAGAATTCTGACGAGACCGAGCCCTGTACCCTTTACTATCGTGTCCCTTTTGTATAATCCAATCATGCGCATCCTGTACAATCGGTTTCCCGCTGAGCGCGTTTGATCATCCGCCGAGTGGCTCTTCTCGGTAAAAGAAAAATTTTTTGTTGCACGTGTGTGGGTGTTTTTATTGGCGGGGAGTGTACGCCGTTGCGCGACTCGTTAGTGCAAGCGCAACGTTTTCTGCAAGAGTGGCGCGTTGAAATCACTGCGAGGGCTAGTCTGTTAATGCATCTCGCAGTGTGTGATTAGTTCGTTTAAATTTTTTAAATACTTCTTTTAAATAGATAAGCAAATTGTTACTCTCAACTTGTTGAAAAACTGTTTCTTTAGTTTCTTTGAATAATTTAAATCTTTAATGTTTGATTTTCATACAGTCATATTAGGAATACTCAAATGCTTAATATAATAAGTGAACCGAAATAATTAAATTACGTAACAAAGAATATTAAGATCAAGAATGATCCACGTAATAAATCATCAAGTGATTCAAATCGTGAGTTTTTTCCGTGACCTGGAAAACTTGTATGTGCGGAAATGCATCATGAATATTTACGAGCCGAGGTGTTTATATTTTTCTTCGTTTATCATTTGCGCCAAGTGCGTGCACGCATGGAGGGAGAGAAAAAATGTGCCTCTGCACCCATGGGAGAGCCGAGCCAAGTTCTTGATTGAGCGGCATTTATATATCAAGGAGGGCTTTGCAAACGTGCTGAAAGAATGTGCAATCACGCGACTTAATTGAAAATTTTGCTCCGTTGAGATTAATGTTCAAGTGCTTATACATGACGTACGAGCTTTCAGGATTAAAAAATTTTAGCACATGTTTTGTCAAGTAGAAAGTTTAAGTGGAATCATATGAAATTTATATAAATTGTATTAAATAACTGAGAGGATGATACAGTGCTTGTTAGCACAACGGATAAATTGAGGTATATGGTCGTTTGTTCTAATCAAACAATTGATCATTTTGATAACAGTGTGAATGTACGAATAATAGATATAATATTTTGCTATATTATTGAAATAACGAAGAGCGAAAATTCTTTGTAACTAATAACTAAAAATGGGTAAATATGTAGAAGAAAAAATTACATTAAAATTGTTAAGAGATTAATGTTTTTAATAAATAAAAAGAAAGTAAAACTGTTAATAATTTCAATTTTCTCCGGTCATTACGTGTTATAATAGTTATGAACAAATACTCCCGAAATTGTAGAAATCGAGTGGCGTAAAATCGACCAATTAAACCGTAGAGACAGAAAATTGTCCATTTTCCTATTTGCAGCTTTATTGCGTTTCGTCGCCTACTGCATATTGCGAAATCATTTAAAAATCAATACGCCTCTTATTAGTTTGCATTCGGCGAATCCATTATATCTATTACACAGTGATGAATAAACACGGTGTACTATGAGGATTATATCGTTACAATTTTGAATAGATGAAATGTTTGACTTTATCAATTAGTGTAAGCGAATGTGTCAATATCCCAAATTCACAATATTGTATTAATTGTAAAAACTATATTTGCACTACTTTATTAAACAGTGGATTAACGAATGAAAATTTACAAAATGATATTCATTCAACGCTTTAATCTACACCGAAGTCCCTCGATACTCGCGCTAGTATTTAAATATTCCATCCATCTAAATACCGATGACCAGCCGGCCGTCTCACCCTTTCTATTCTACCTTCCCAACCGGATCGACGCTCGCTTTTGTCATCGAGGCGGCGCCGCGCCGCCAAGCGAAAGAGACGGAACGAAACAAAGCGACTGCCGCGGGAGAGAGCGAAAAAGGGGTATAAAAACCGAACGCGCATCTCTCTCTCTCTGTGCGCGCGCTCCGCGTAACGACGCCACGGGCTGCGTCCATTACGTAGTAAACATTGTCCGGCTCGCGTTCGCGTTCTCTTCTTTTATAGTTTTGTACTCTGTATTACGAGAGAGAGAGAGAGCTGTCTCGCTCTCTCTCCTCGTTTTACAAGGCGGGCGCGTTACACGTATAAAACACGGCCGGCGCGCATTATTACGACTCAGGCCGCTAGGCGGCGCGCTAGATGGATTATTAAACGCGCGCGAGAGCGTCCGATATGCGCGCATTCGTAATGGTTTTGCCGTGTCGTAAAAGCGCGCGGAGCCCGGCTCGCAGCAGGAGTAAAGGCTTGGAGTCCCGAGGGAGGCGAGGGGGGTGGGAGGGGAAAGTGCGTTTCGGCGACGTCGTGGGTTATACGCGCGTACGCGCGGGGCACTCGCGCCGCGACGTTTTACGTCTCTCGCGCGGCCTGCCCGCGGATGCGCGATGTGGATATATATATATATATGGGGTGGTACTTTGCAACGCTCTGGGAGAGTCGTTCGATTGCTGATGTGATGCACGCGCGGCAGGAATGGTTGTGGTGGTTGATGGGGTTTGAGGGTGGGGGTGTCAGGAGACGGTAACGAAATTTTGGATAAAGGATGGCTGGCGAAGTTGGCAGCGAGGTTTTAATGCCAAGTTTGATGGGTAAAGTAGGTTTATAATTATATTGGCTGTAATATATTTGCATTCTTTTTATTATTTTGAGTTTTATATGAATACACGTGATGTGTATGCAGATAACGTGAACTAATGCAAATTAACCATCTGTCAGTGTTTTGAAATAGATTTCACATTTTTTTACGACAGCCGTACTAACGACTTCAATACGCGTCGGCCATTTTTCGAACTCTGGAATCTCCCATTATTTAATGAGCCAAAAACTGATCAATCCTTGAACAAAAGAAAACTCATCCCAAAAATTTTGTTCACATTTCCATTCGTCAATCCCACCTTGAATGTCCGGTTATCAAAGCAGCGAAAAATTGCGCCGCTGACAAGCTGAATGGCGAGGCGGGTCCGATTATATCGGCGAATGTGTATGTAGAGAAGAGAAGCGCGTCCCCGAGATCTCTTTGGCTAGACACGCTCTCGCTCGTAATTATGGCATCTCCCGTCATTGTACGTCCTGCAGCCGGTTCCTCGTCTATCGATCGTATCCAGCGCGCGCGGGCACAAAGTCAGCGGCATCGCGCAGTGTTCCAGCGCAGCGAGCGCGGACCCTCGGTCCAAGCTTTGATTTGCCGCGCGCGACGAAGATGCATTGTGCAGCCGGTAAGGCAATCTTGACTCGGAGTTAACGAGTTCAAGCTATTTCAGTAAAGAATCATCTAATTCGATTGGAAAACAAGAGATACGTTTTGTTATTGTACGGTAGCTGGGATACTTTGATTATTATTGGATTAGGATCACTTTGTATCCGTCAGAGTCATAAATAATTCAAACAAGCGCGAACATTGCAGCCGTTCTAAACTGGACGAATCTCGCAAATTTAGTGTCCGCAATACACGCCGCTGGAATCCCCGTGTGCGCGCACTCCCTCCGAACCCCATCAATTCAGCCGCACTGACTTTTCCCAGGGCCACCGGTGTACACAATCAAGCTCAAAACGCATTTAATGCCTCCAATATATCTCCGCCATCTCAAAATGACTTCGAACTCAAAATACGCGCGTTCGTCCGGCTCCGAACGTTTATGATCCACTTCCCTATCCCCTCTTCCCGTGCGCGCAGGCATACACATATACGTATATACCCGTACTCGTATATATATACCCGCGCAAAAATCTACACTGTGGGCAATATATTGGCAATATATTGGCCATTGCTATTGGCAATATATGGGACAAACATTGGATTAATATTTCCAAT